>OLKM01002936.1:29520-49403 GCA_900291075.1 Melanogrammus aeglefinus | reverse complement strand
GGGTCCCAGTGGTTCGGTCAGCACAGATGACTGGGAAAGTAGGCGTTGGAGACCGGAGGAAGGCGGATCGGTAAGGAGTCCAGGTGATAGGCACTCCAAGCGTTGCTCGGCCAGTGGGGAGTTGCCTGGAGGCCGGACTGGTTCTAGTGTGGTATTCTGAGACCGGCGATATGATCAATGGGTCCGCGGTTCCGTGAGTTGTGCTCTCCGCTTCACGCTGCGGTCATGTTTGTGAGGGCGGTTGCCATCCAGAGTGTCGGTGGTACTCGTTCCTTCTTTCCCTCCTCCTGGAGCGCAGTTTTCAACGGAGACCAAGTATTCTTCATGGCTCTCTCTCGGCTGCGTCGTGGATGCGTTTTTTCGGCTTGCGGTGGTACTCGAGGTTTCCGTAGGCGCTTTTCTTTTCCCGGCAGCATTCTCTCTGTTCTGGCTTCTTCGCCTGGCGGACAGGGTCCGCGCACGATGGAGGTTAGGCGCGTCGGGGTTAGAGATACAGTAAGCTGGGATCTACCCTCCACTCACTCGTATCCTTCGACTACTGGCTTGCTCGCGCTAGTCGACTGAGATGTCTGGACCGCGCGGGCCTGGTTTTATGACCGCATCGGTCGGGTGGCGAGGTTTGAGCGAGACCTGGTTCCTCTGGGTCCTTTAGGAGTTTCCAGTCGTGAGCCGTCGGGTGGGGCTGGGCGTCGCAGGCGGTCCGGGGAATCCAATCATCCGGCATGGGGAGCGTGCTTGAACTTCGCGGTCGGGTGCGACAGTTTTCTTCTCCTCTGTTCGGTGACGGGGAAGCTAACCTGTTCTTCGGTCTGGTCCGTGTGTTGGGCGTGGCTCCAGTGCACCAGGACGGGGTGTTGGGGGGTTTGCGTGGTCTATGCTTGATGAGGGGGTTCATGGAGTTTGCCAGGGGATTTTTCGGGGGACAAACGGGGGCCCGGCATCTGAGGGCATGGCCGGTCCGCCGGACCTGTGTTGGTAGCAGCTTGCTTGCCCATGTTTTTGGGGGTTTTGTAAGGTTGGGCATACGGTGGAGGTGGGTTTTGACTTCTCCGTTCATCCTGGCCAGGGGAGGGGATACAGGTTTGGGTGGCCAGGCGAGGCGTAGCGGGGCTCAAGATTATTGTCGTGCTGGAATGGGGTGTCCAGCTTGATTTGGGAAGGGAGGGGAGGAGAGGCCAATGCATCAATTAGTACCGCAACATTCTTCTCCGGTGTTGACGTCTTTTGGACGTCCGAGGGCTGTCTTGGGGCGGCGCCTACTGGCTTTCCGCGGGCACTTATTGCGCGCGCGACCCTTGCGGTGGTCATACTGGGGGTGTCGGACGTGGCGCTTGTAATGGCGGCCAGGCTTATGCGACATCGATGAGCGGCGCCCACGGGCGCTTCTTTCTGACCAGCCTTTGATGTATTTCGTGTGTGTGCGTTCTCCGACCGTGCTTTTGGGGTTTCCAGTGTCGTTGTCAGGCTGAAAGCAGGCGCCATCGCGCATCGGTGTGCTGGGGTTCGTTTTGTCCGTTGCATGGGCGCCCGTTCGTCGGAGTCTTGAGGATAGGCGTCGAGACAGTTAGTGCTGGGCAAACGTCCGAGTCGCGGTCTCGGGAAGGCGGTTGAAGTCAGTGGTGTAAATGTGTGTGTGTACGGGCACGCACTCGGTGGCAATTGCGGTCGTAGAATCTTGCTCCAATGGAGGGCGTTAGGGTGAGGGGAATGTGCTGTTTGCTGGGTGGTCTTTGAATCCAGCCCAGGAGATGGCTGTGGGGTGAAGGGAAATTGTTCGGTTTGTGTCTTTAAACAGCACAGCACAGGGAGAGAAGGAGAGAGAAGAGACAGAGAGAGAGAGGGGAGAATTGGTTGTTGTGGCTTAATGGCAGGCAGCGGGAGAGTTCTAGGGCGAGGGAATTGTTGTTGTGTCTTTATCAGCATGGGGGAGGCTTATAGGCGAAGGGAATCTGTTGTTTGTGTCCTTGTATTCAGCAGGGGAGGCTATAGAAGGCGAGGGAATTGTTGTGCGTGTCTTTATCGCAGAGGGGAGCTTATATCAGGTGTGAATGGGATATTGTTGTTGTGTCTTTTTATTCAGCAGGGGGAAGATGTACGGGCGCGGGAAAGTGTTGTTTGTGTCCTTTATCCGCAGGGGAGCTATAGGGGCGAGGGAATGTTGTGTGTCTTAATCCAGCAGGGGGAGCTATAGGGGCGAGGGAATTGTTGTTGTGTCTTTATCCAGCAGGGGGAGCTGTAGGGCGAGGGAATTGTTGTTGTGTCTTTATCCAGCAGGGGGAGATGTAGGCGAGGGAATTGGTGTTGTGTCTTTAATCCAGCAGGGGAGCTTAGGGAGCGAGGGAATTGTTGTTGTGTTTTTATCCAGCAGGGGGAGCTGTAAGGGCGAGGGATTGTTTGTTGAGTGTCTTTATCTCGAGCAGGGGGAGATGTAGGGCGAGGGAATTGTTTGTTGGCTGTCTCTTTATCACAGGCAGGGGAGCTATAGGGGGCGGGAAATTGTTTGTTGTGTCTTTATCCAGCCAGGGGGGAGCTGTAGGGCGAGGGAAATTGGTTGTTGTGTCTTTTATCCAGCAGGGGGGAGATGTAGAGGCGATGGGAGTTGTTGTTGTGTTTTTTTATCCAGCGAGGGGGAGATGTAGGGCGAGAGGGAATTGTTGTTGTGTGTGTTTTTATCCCAGCAGGGGGGAGCTATAGGGCGAGGGAATTGTTTGTTGTGTCTTTATCCAAGCAGGGGGAGCTGTAGGGCGAAGGAATTGTTGTGTTGTGTCTTTATCCAGCAGGGGGAGCTGTAGGGCGAGGGAATTGTTGTTGTTGTCCTTTATTCAGCAGGGGGGAGATTGTAGGAGCGAGGGAATTGTTGTTGTGCTTTTTATCCAGTAGGTGGAGCTATAGGGGCGAAGGGAATTGTTGGTTGTGTTTTTTATCCAGCATGGGGGTGCTATAGGGGAAAGGTGGGGTGAATTCAGAAGGAGAGGAGTCTATGGAGAGGAGGTATGACGTAGAGTGTGACGGAGCAGGTCCTCTGGGGAAGTCACCGTTTGGGAAGTTAGAACTAGAAGATAGGGGGGGGGAACTATGGTGTGAGAAAGAACAAAAAAAAAAAAATAATAATAATAATGATAATAATAATATAGAATAATAATAATAATAATAATATATGGTGGACAGGGAATTACACTTAATGTAGGAGGATTACAGCATGTGGTGACTGTTACTCTATCAAATGGGGGAACAGCAAATATGGCAAACAGTGACGACGCCATCTCTGGATGGGGAAACTACTAATATTGGTTCTCGTGACCTATATAATATTATCTAAAAGATAAGAGTGGATATGTGGTACTCTCTATCTTCCTCTCTCTCTATACACATACTCCACTGGCAACACCCTTGCAACCTGACGCGCCGCTGCTGCTCCTTAACCGCATCGCACAAAGGCACAACGCTAGCACTCGTTGAGACATACATACATTGAAACGCACGTTTCACAATGACGCGCACAGCTTTCTGCTCTTACACACATCGATAAAGCACAAACATTAAATATTGGAAGCAGATCATAACAAGTCAGACGCCTGCACTTAATTGGCAGTCAGGGAGGCTCTGGCTCCTCTATCTGCTCAGTGGTGCAGCACTCTTCACACAGGATACACAGCGTCTCTTCACTCTTTCCTCAAGCGCACACACGCATACACGGGCACACAACATGTGCACACCGGCACACACTCACTGACATGCACGCGCCACGCTCGACGACTCGCACGCACACACCATACACATCACACACACACACACACACATCACACACACACAACACACACACACACGTGACACACACACAACCACTACACACACACACACACCACACACACACACACACACTTCTGCCGTGGAAACACAGCACTCTGGTCGCGAAGTCCTCCATCCATCCTGTCCACGTCAGTCAATGTCTCTGTTTCGTGTACGCAATTACCGGTTCATTGTCCGTCATGGAGAAATGGGAACGTCTCGCCAGTTATTTTGGGCGTTTTTAATGCCGCTCGCCACAATTTAATAAAGTCGTACCAAACGGAATTAGAAATCCGGGTCTCACAAAATATCGTACCAACGGAATTAGAAATCCGGGTCTCAACATAATATCGTACCAACGGAATTAGAATCCGGGTCTCTCATAAATAGATAATATCGTACCAACGGAATTAGAATCCGTTTGCTCTCACATAATATCGTACCAACGGAATTAGAATCCGGGCTTCTCCCATAATAATATCTGTACCAACGGAATTAGAATCCGGGTCTCGATAGTAATATCGTACCAACGGAATTAGAATCCGGTCTCATGTAATATTACTCGGACTTTGCTTTAACAGAGAAAGCCGTCTTTCTCTCTGAGGTGAACGTACCTCTTAGGCTGTCTGGTTGGGTCTCACAAGTTATTCCTATGTTGGGGCTCTATCTGTCCTCCGCGGGAGGTCCCGAGCTACCTCCCTTGTACGTCTACATTATCTTCTCATAATTGTTCCTATATAACCTATGCAGAGTTTTTGGAATTTTTTTCATGCAGGTTGTGCACACCGTTTTGTTTGTGTGAGTTCTGGAGTGAAACTGAACAAGAAACAATACGCGGCGGCGGCGGGGTGCGGACTCGGGAGGCGTCCTCGCCCTGGGGTCCTAATTCCATGTAGAACCAGCCACTCGTTTGATGTCAGTGTGTTGTGTGGTTCTGTGAATATGTGTGTGTGTGTGTGTGTGTGTGTGTGTGTGTGTTGTGTGTGTGTGTGTGTGTGTGTGTGTGTGACGTGCGTGCTGTGGGACTATGTCGTGCGTAATAACAACATCTCATACGGTACTAACGGTCCGTAACACCCTTGCTTTGCTTGAACGTCCATGTTCCATATTGGACTCCTTGGCCTTGGTTCAGATCAGCATGTCTGTCTCCATCTACTGGTGATGCAAGATACCGCATGTCATTGCTTCGTGGATGAGATATACATTTTACCTAGAGCATTCATTATGTGCACAACACTGATTCACAAGCTGCAGTTTTCCGGTCAAAATAACTATTGGCCAGTAGTATCGAACCCGCGACCTAACCAACTGAGCTAACCGGCCAGATGTGGCTTCCCGCCCAGTCTTTAAAATTAATTCGTTGTGTTTTTTATTTCATATTAGTATTCACTTTATTTATTCACTTATGTCCAATGTCCTTTTTGTACTTTTGTAATTATAGGCACATTTAAAGAGATGGAACCGTCCAAACCCTCCACCGTTACAGGAGGCGGGACCGGTCAGTATGACGTCACTCATGTGCGCCGGGGCGGCACCGCCACAGACAGTTGCCAGATTGGACCAGATTTCCCGCCCAATCTAGCCCAATCTGGCAACGTTGGCCACAGGGGCGGTTCTCACGCCATGAGGTATATAATGCGCGCCGCTGCATTGCCGCTCTGGTAGGCGGTCCATGTTGTTGTGTTTTGGCGTATTCTGATCGTCATGAACTCGTTCGTCTTCTAGAGGATCGATACTCACCGTTTATCGGTAAGTGCTGGTCGGGTACAATTACAAAGACCGCGTTTTTACTGTGCACCGTTGACCCGACTAGATTTGTGTTGTGTGTTTAAATGTTGCGTTTGACTCTCACACAACGCCGACTTAACGCTCAAATTCATCAATATATTTTTATATATTTTTTAATGCAACAATTTTGCATTTGCAAGCAGTTACAATTGTATGTTTTGGATTTTTGAATGTTCTGGTCGCATCATGTCGTTGTAATTTCCTCAGTTCATAACTAGTTGATGCAACTATTACAATCAATGAAATAACACCAAAAAAAACAACACAAATCCAATCCAAGCTTCAGTGTGCAAGTGTATTTTGTTAAGTGGTCCAACCTCCACCCTGTAATTAATCTTTAAGAGCTAGATCAGGCGCTCCAATACAATGTGCAGTGCATGTCAGAGCATTCCTCTTGGACCAGCAGGACCCACTGAGAGACTGCCTTGATATGAGGGATTCTGTAGCCAGAACGAGACAAAACTAGAGATGGTTGATGTCACTGTCATCACTGTAGCCCCACCTCCACCCCCAGATGATTGACACGGAGCGGAGGCCCGCCCCCGGGCAGGCGAAGCACGCAGACCCCGAGGGTAAGACCAAGGAGAGTGAGAAGAAGAAGAGGCCTCGGGTCAAACAGCTGCTGGCCGACATCAAGAAGCAGGTGGAGTTCTGGTTCGGGGACGTCAATCTGGGCAAGGACCGCTTCATCAAGCAGCTCATCACTGACTCGGCGGATGGATGTGAGTCCTTGTTGGAGGCGAACACCTCTCGGGGGTACAGGGGTTCTCTCAACCTGAAGGTTGATTGGCATGAGATATGATATGATTTGAAATGGCTGGCGTAAGTCTTTCTTGTACCAAGAGACTCCCAAATCAATCTCGGCCACGAGCGATAGGTTATCCTTACCATCATAAACAGGAAGACAAACGAGAACCGGTCATTGCTCTCGCGCACACGATCATTATCACAGATTCGCTGGATCTGTTGTGTTTGGTTGCCTAAGTAGGCGCCCAAAGCGAGGAGAAAAACTTGAACATCATTTTATCATCGCCCTTCATAAGTGTAATTTCTACGGTGGCGCTGAGCATTCTACGGTAGCAACCCGAATGAAAAAGCTGACGATGGACACCAAGCTCATCGCCCGGGCGCTGAAGAACTCCACCGTCGTCGAGGTACTTCAAGTAGATGCAGAAAGTAGGGAAATGGTTGTTGGGAATCGATGGATACGCGTCATCCACCATGTGTGAGCTGACATGTATATTCAGCCATGCTTTTCTGTTCCGCTTGTTGTTCTTTTTTTAGGTCAACCTAGAGGGGAACAAATTAAGACGGCAACACCCGATCAGGGACACAAACAAGAACGTGGACGGCTGCACTGTCTATGTGGTGAGGCATTTGTGTTCTGCGCATTACAATCTCACCTGCAGCACAAACTGTATTAAGCATGCGTTGACACTGCAATCACATGGCATTGTACAACACTTTGGATAAAAGTACTTACTGAATGGCATCTTAACTACGCTACACTCCGTTTCTTTAAACAATGTCCATGTTCGATAGAGGGACACGTGATGCGACGTTTCTATACACAAAACGTATTGAAACCTCTCCTTTTTCTTTTCCCCCTTCCAGGAACTTCTGCCGAAGAGCGTGACTCACGACTGGGTCGAGAAGGTGTTCGCCAAATGCGGCAAGGTGGTGTACGTCAGCATCCCGCGGTACCAGACCACCAAGGACCCCAAGGGCTTTGCCTTCGTGGAGTTTGACAAAGAGGAGGAGGCGCAGAAAGCCATCGAGGTAGAACCACCGGGGTCTCGACACTGGAGAAATAGGAATGGCTGTTATGTAAAGACTGTGGCTGGGCTGTGATCACGGCCAGGGAAACTCTGGGGCAGAGACTGTAGGATGGTACCCTGAATGGGCCTTGAGGTAAATGTAAATGGACTGCATTTATATAGCGCTATTCTAACCTATTGGCCACTCAAAGGCCACTTTACGATATTGCCTCACCATTCACCATTCACGCACACAATCACACAACGACGGCGGAGTCAGCCATGCAAGGCGACAGCCAGCTCGTCGGTTGACGAGCAGTTAGGGTTAGGTGCCTTGCTCAGGGACACTCGGCTAGGAGGAGCCGGGGATCGAACCAGCGACCTTTCAGGTGACCAGCCTGTTGTGTTGAGCAGTCTTTGTGTAGAAGCTATCCAGGTCCAATGACATTAGCTTGAATATGTGGTCTAATAAAGAATTGTGTAATGAATTTAAATCAGCAGGCAATGCAGGGTAGGAACCTCCGAGATCGCTGGCTAAAGGAAGAACTGTAGGACTGTAACCTCACTGGGTCCCGGTCACGTGGTGTGTTTGTCCATCTGACACAGCTCCTGAATAACCCCCCCGAGGACGCCCCCAGAAAGACGGGCATGTTCCCCAAGATCAGAAACAAAAAGGGCGTCGTTATCCAGGTGGACGACCCGCGCCCCCTCCCAGGTACCCCGCCACCCGGACCTCCACGGCCCCCCAATAACTCGCAAACCGACCCGCTGCCATCCAACTCACCCCTTCTCCCTTTCTCCTTTTGTGGGCGTCTTGCAGGGGAGGAAGAGGAGAAAAAGAAGCAGAGGAAGAAGAAGAAGAAAAAGAAGGAGAAGGAGGTGGCGGCCGCACGGGTGGAGGAACCCGGGGAGCTGAAGGAGGTGGAGGAGGAGATGGAGCCGCAGCCCCCCAAGGGGAAGAGGAAGCGGTCGGAAGGCGAGGCGCCGGAAGGCCCCGCCCGGAAGGAGAGCGCCCCCGAAGACCCCGCGCGGAAGGAGAGCGCTCCCGAAGACCCCGCGCGGAAGGAGAGCGCCCCCGAAGACCCCGCGCGGAAGGAGAGCGCTCCCGAAGACCCCGCCCGGAGGGAGAGCGCTCCCGAAGACCCCGCCCGGAAGGAGAGCGCCCCCGAAGACCCCGCCCGGAAGGAGAGCGCTCCGAAACAGTCCGACAAGAAGAGGCGGCGCTCCCAGGCGGGAGCAGGGGATCAGGAAGCGGAGGTTGAGGAGGAGAAGCCGGCCAAGCTGAGGAAGACCGGCGAGGAGGAGGAGGAGAAGGAGGAGGAGCAGGCGGGGGTCAGCCAGATGGACGTGAAAGGTGGGTGGGCTGTGAGAGGGAGAGGGATAAGATGCTTTAAGATAATCCTTAAGTAGCCCCACAGTGGGGAAATTTGCGGTGTTACAGCAGTAAAGAGGATAGTGCAATTAACAGATAACAGTAGTGCAAAATACAATAAGATAATACAAAGTGTGTGTGTGTGTGTGTGTGTGTGTGTGTGTTGTGTGTGTGTGTGCGTGCCTGCCGTTAATCTTGTGATGAGCCAACATTATGTGACTGTCATTCCCGGCACAGCCTTGAAACACCTATGTCTTTTTATTCAAAGTTTCATGCCGTAATTTGTAATAGGTGTGCATTCCAGGTCATGTTTAAATGGCTTGGTGCTAAAGTGACACCAAATATTTCAAGACCTACTCTGTGCGGCTGATCTGACGGACGTCCGGGAGGCATCGTGCATCAACATCATGGTGTTATTCCGGAGCAAACGTCTTGTGTGTCCTCTCGCAGCGGAGCCCGCGGAGGTCAAGGCGGAGGGGGGGGCGAAGGGCGACGGCTCGCTGCTGAAAGCCAAGAGGAAGCGGAAGAAGAAGAAAGACAAGATGGGCGACGAGGCCATCCCGCTTCGCGTCCTCTCCAAGTAAGCGGCTCCGGGGAGAGATCTCTAGGACATAGCGGCGTGACGGCTCTCGTGGCGAACGATCGATGTGCAGATGAATGCAGTGGGCCGTGTGTCGCCTCACCCCCTTGTCTGTTTGTTCGTGGTTCGCCCCGTGAAGGAAGGACTGGCTGGGTCTGAAGCAGGAGTACCTGGCCTTGCAGAAGCGGAGCATGGCCTCGCTGAAGAAGTGCATCACTAAGATCAACCACCAGGGGCAACGTGAGTTTCCCCCAGAAGAGACTTTCCTCCATATAAAGCATCTCAAAGTAGGGGTCTTTACTGATTGTTGGATAACGAATGAAAATAAATAAGTGCATTTCCTCTCTAGCTGGAAAGAAAGTGGCTTTAGAGGAGAAGAAGGTGGGTCCATTAGAGAAGAAAGTGACTCCGTTGGAGAAGATGGAGAAGATGGAGAAGGAGGTCACTGGACCCCAGTTCACCAGTGGAGTCATCCTGAAGATTACCGATGCCAAACCGCTACCAGGCAGAAAGATCATCAAGGTAGAGTTTATTTATTTTACTGAGCTTACACTTGACACTTTTGACTGTCTATTAGCAAGGAAGTGTCCAAAGTCTCCATAGATGTGTAATATTATAACCAGTCTGTAAGGCTTTCAACGGGGCGTACAATGAGGAACAATGTTCAATGTAATGACTTATCATTTTCATTTTATATATATATATTTTTTAATGAACTGCATTAACTGGACTGATTCCATACCAGTGTCTGTCTTTTCTTGTTTCAACAGGACGCCCTCTCTAAAATATCTACGGTGGCCTACGTGGACATACTGGAGGGAGACAGTGAAGGTACACATCCGGCTTCAAGACCCCCGAGGAAGCCCAGGCCGTCGTCAACGACCGCTCGGCCGTCGCCAAGGAACACGGCTGGACGCTGGATCTGCTCTCCGGTGAGAACCGGTTCTTCAGAGATGCAAAGATGTATCGGTTCCTTCAAAGTCCCATCGCTCGCATGTTTGTTTTGGTGGAGTGTTGTCATTGATGACTGGCTCTTTTTTTTATCATTTCTTTAGGCGATCATGAGCAAAGGTATTGGCAGAAGATTTTGGTGGACCGCCAAGTGAAGTTGAACCGTCCGAGGGAAAAGAAACGAGGGACAGAAAAGGTGGGTTCTTACAATTCTGGAGAGAAAAATATGAATTCCATGTCTGGTTGGAAATGCATGCAGGTGAAATCTCCTTAACACTATCTCTATTCTTCGTTGTGTGTGTGCGGGTTAATTATACGTTGGGCAATGGGATAGTCTTTGTGTGAGAAGATTTCAGTCATGTGATCTGTTCAATGAAACAAATCTTGCATCTTGGCACCTGAAACATTTTAGATTATCTCCTTAAAGGGGTGATTTTATGCCACCGTGTAGGAGTGTGTTCAGCCATTACAAGCCGTTATCCAGCATACATCTAGGTGGACACGCCCACCTGTGATGTCACTAAGGCCCCGCCCACACTGGCCAAAACTACCTTCTCCCTCCATTTTCTTTTGACGCGTTTCAGGAATAGCTCCGTAAAGACGGACTCCTTGCGAAACACATCTAGCTGTTGAAACGCAGTAGTACATATTCAAGGCCACTATGTGGCTCTGGTTCTCCACCAATGAAAGACCTGGACCGAAACCTTTTTGATTGAGTGGAAAATACTTTTTAATGTACAGTTAGTAATTCAATTTACAGAGGGTCTGTATTTAAAGATACGAAAATGATACAAACCAAATCAAGAACAACAAATTAGACTGAACTCCAACGTAAAAAACCCGCCGAAAACGCCTGATCCGTCTGGAGTGTCGGCCCAAGCACAAGACGTATGCCTTTCACAAAAAAATCATTTCTGGACGGGGCCTAAAAAAGGGACGATTTTTCAAAGGCTTGTAATGGCTAATCTCACTCACACCTAGTGGGAGAATATCACCCCTTTACCTGTTCACGGCATCTTATATTAATACCTGTGCTTTCAAATACTTGGCATGTTAGGTATGTTCTTGTAACATTGTTTCAAATTTCAACACAAATGTTTGCCTTTTTTTCCACACCGGCGTCTTAACGTGTCGCTTCCTGTTATTCTCTCACGCAGCTCATCTCGAAGGCGGAGAAGATCATCATGGCCCGAGCCAAGGAGGCCAACAAGCACATCCACTTCCACGATGTCTGACGCAGTGTGTCGTGTTTCAACCATTTTGTTTTTAACTTTGTTTTTAACAAGTTTTATTTTGGTAATCGGCGGAAAGCCAAAGCTAATTTAAAAACACAATTTCATATATTAATGTGAACTTTGTGTGACTCATGTTTTCAGGGTCGTACATGTTGTGTATATATCAGGTACAAGGCTGCCTTTGTTGAGCGAGCACCATGGTTGTTGAAAAGTGAATTTTTTTTTAGCAATAAACGTCAACCATCAGATGTATTATTTTGGCAGTGACTGGTTTATTAAAAACTTATTTGAACAGTAAGGGCAAATTGTGACTGCATTTTAAGAATAATTCTTAAATGTCAGCTTAAATACAATATTTGAATAGTTTGGTGTTAATAATTGAAATAACACATGACATACAGTGGGGCTAAAAAGTATTTAGTCAGCCACCAATTGTGCAAGTTCTCCCACTTAAAAAGACGAGAGAGGCTTGTAATTTTCATCATATGTATACCTCAGCTATGAGAGACGAAATGAAAAAAAATCTAGAAAATCACTGTCTGATTTTTAAAGAATTTATCTGCAAATTATGGTGGAAAATAAGTATTTGGTCAGTAACAAAAGGTCCTCAATACTTTGTTACATGCCCTTTGTTTGCAATGACAGAGGTCAAACGTTTTCTGTAAGTCTTTACAAGGTTTTCACACACTGCTGCTGGTATTTTGGCCCATTCCTTCATGCAGATCTCCTCTAGAGCAGTGATGTTTTTGGGCCTTCGCTGGTCTAGAGGAGATCTGCATGGAGGAATGGGCCAAAATACCAGGGGGTATCAAGTGTATCAACATGTGCTACTAGGGATAGGGTTAGTTTCAGGGTGCTTAGGGTTAGGGTCAGTACTGACATCACACAGAGGGGGCGGTGTTGAGGTGCTCATCACTGGTAAGGATCAACAGCTGAGTGGGTAAGGGGCGCTCAGAGTTTGAGACTGAGTGGAGAGTCCCTGGGTCAGCAGGTGAGATTCGGTGAATGAAAGTAACCCGATGGACAAACGTTGCTTGGCGTCTTTGAGGAGAGAACCTTTTGTATTCGTATATACACGGTGGAGTTGAAAGACTGGACTTAAGGCGCGGGCTGGTCACCTGGATACGAGGTGCGGGTGAGGCGGGACACGGAGCTGTTCGCCTACGGTGGCTGTGGACCTGTGGTGAGTACTGCCGTGTTCTTTTGGAAAAAGGTCGCCGAGTCAGGATCGCTTGGAACTCATTTTATTTGGTAAAGGTTCGGTAGGATATCTATGAAGCACAAGGAGGGGAATTGTATCGGCACGCCTGGAGGCTTACTTAGCTGCTGGGCATCCGTGGATGCCCTGCCTGGAGCGTTCTGGTCCCTTGGGCTATGGGTTGTGACTTTACCGTTTTTCTCAGTGGCTTTGGAACATTTCTCGAATCATCCTCAACCTTTGCAAAAAAGTTCTCAAAACAACAGCAAAACACCATGGCTTACCTGTGAAAGCCAATAACTTTCTCAAAATCCTTAGTTAATCTCTCAAAAGTAAATCTCTGTGTCAATGAACATGTCAGGGCCATCAGTATGATAAGTACTTGTGTCATTGTGCACGGATAAGAAAGTCACATTTCTTAGTCATGTTGTCAATATAACAGTGTACTCTGGAGGGATGTTCTGATGTAAACTATGGCTAAAGTTTTGATGGCAATTATTGTAAATTGTAAGTTACACCTTAGTGCATGTGGGAGATTGATTGCAAGAGACTGGACAAGATTCACATTTATGCTTTTACTGTTTGTACTGTAGTTTGTTGACAGACCAAGTCATTGCGATACAGAAACGAAAAGACAGCACTGCAGAGCACTAAGAAAAAAACAAAATTAGAAATGTGAACATGGGATAATCTCCTTATGGTTCACTGTACATGCAGTGCTGTAGGAATTACAGTGCAGTCTTCCCACCTCTCTCATGTTCCTGTCAGTTGGGCCACAAATTCTCATCCACATTACACAAATATCTTCATGTGATGCACCTTTGAGCTATTTCAGGAAACTGGATGATCGTTGGTTGATCTAACACGTCACTTCATTAGAGAACGTCAAGATTCACCTGGGAGCAATTTAGGTTACATTTCACATTGAGTGCACTCCATCCTGGTTTAGGGAGCTGAACAGTAGCGTGCGGTGACCCTCAATTTCCGTGGGGCAGAAACTACGACTAAAGTTTTATTTTTTTAAAGACCTTATTAATTGTTTTATTTAAAATAATGTTATTTAACATATCTTTATTTAAATATTTTTAGGAATACTTTTTTACATCTACCTGAGTATTTATAGTCTTAAAGTAACAGTACTTTTACTTGAGTACATTTTTTTGGCTACTCTACCCACCTCTGATTACATGACACGTTAAACTCATCCAGAATCGCCACCATCATCCACCATCATCAATGTCAACAGACCAAAAAATAGTCGGAAAGCCTACAGAAACTATAGATAGTTAATGTGAAATTCACATTATTAAAAGTAGACTTGGAGCCATGATTTACTGAGGAACTATTTTTTTGGAAGGATGCTTTTGAAAGTAGTCCGCTGCCCCACCTGCCCACATGGACGGCACACACCTGGAGCTAAACAGCAAGGAAGCACGAGTCAGCATTAAACATTAAACACATTATCAATGTGTTGATGTACTGTTAACATATTACTGTGATGAAGTACTGCTAAAATATTACTGTGATGAAGTACTGTTAAAATATGAATCTATAACTGAAGTACTGTTAATGTATTACTATTGCTGTGATAAAGTAGGCTGCTAATCAATATAACTGTAAATATTACTCAGAATAAGTATTGTAAATTGATGAAATACTGACTGTGGTCAGAGGCTGGGCCTCAGGAGACGGATTCTGCCCCTCAGTGTTCTCAGAGCGGAGTCAGAACCTGGGAAGGAGCAGAACGGGAGGAGGTGAAGTCATGACTGAGATAGATGTATCTAGATCTACAGAACTGTATAGTCCAGTGAGATAGATGTATCTAGATCTATAGAGCTGTATAGTCCAGTGAGCTAGATGTATCTAGATCTATAGAGCTGTATAGTCCCGTGAGCTAGATGTATCTAGATCTACAGAGCTGTATAGTCCAGTGAGCTAGATGTATCTAGATCTATAGAGCTGTATAGTCCAGTGAGCTACATGTTTCTAGATCTATAGAGCTGTATAGTCTAGTGAGCTAGATAAAGCTGTATAGGCCAGTGAGCTAAATGTATGTAGATCTATAGAGCTGTATAGTCCAGTGAGCTAGATGTATCTAGATCTATAGAGCTGTATAGTCCAGTGAGCTAGATGTTTCTAGATCTATAGAGCTGTATAGTCCAGTGAGCTAAATGTTTCTAGATCTATAGAGCTGTATATTACAGTAAGCTAGATGAGTCACCAAGATCTCTATGTTGGTAGTGACGTTAATCATAAGAGCAGAATTGCAGTAAAAACACATTTTCCTCACCAACTGGTTTGTGACGCTTGTCTGAATCTAAGGATCAAGATAAGTGATTAGTGTTGTAACCGTGGTAAATATCCTCATGTTATTAGACTTTCATATTCTTAATGTCACACCATCTCTATGGACACGGCTTTGGAGGAGGTTCATCATTCAGAGGTGGAGGTTTCTACAACCAGACCACTAGTGTGTGAAGACAACCAATCAGAGTCCAGGAAGGGGACAGGAAGTAGGAGCAGGTGGAGATCAGGTGTCAGTCCTCCTGGAGAGTTTGATTCACTCACCGTTCCTCTTCTGGTACAGAAAGACTCCAACAACAGCAGCAGCAACAACAGCAACACCAGTGAGGATGAAAGCAAGGATGTGACTCTTGTCCCCTGAAGGTAAATTAAGGAAATAAAATCAGGTGTGTAACAATAGATGTTGGACAGAGACCCTCCCTCCTCCCTCCTCCATCATTGAACCACATGTCTATGGTCACGTGATGCTACAATCACGACTAACACAGCGTCAGTGGAACTATTCCTCTAGAACCTGTTCAGGAGCTCAGGGTCACTCAGGGACTGATCTGAGCTCAGCCCTGTTCATAGAACTCATTTACCCACAATCCACCGTGTTCTGCTGCACTGAGCTAATCCGGAGTGCTGTGTGTTTACCCAGTAGCTTCAGCAGTGTCCAGGTACATCTGACAGTGGTTGTGATGAGGTCAGGTGGAGGTGGTGAGACATGTGTTCCCCACCTCCATCCCCTCCAACACCAGTCTTACCCCCGTTGGTCCTGATGTGGGCGGGGTCCAGGGGGATGGAAATGTCCTCGATGCCTTTCAGCTGGACCACACACTCGTACCTCCACCACAGTCCTCTGTGGTACGGCCGTGGGAGGTTCAGGTCCACGCTGACCTGGAAGGTCCCGTCGTGGTTGGGGAGGACCTCCCCGTGGTCCACCTGCTCCTGGAGCTCCTGGCCGTCTCTCCTCCAGAACACCACCACCCTGTTAGGGAAAGAAGCCGTGTAGCATGGCACACCACTGGGGAGGAGGGGCTCCTCTGGAGCAGAGACACCCGCGGACGCTCTGGAGAGAGAGAGAGAGAGAGAGAGAGAGAGAGAGGAGAGAGAGAGAGAGAGAGAGAGAGAGAGAGAGAGAGAGGAGAGAGAGAGAGAGAGAGAGAGAGAGAGAGAGAGAGAGAGAGAGAGAGAGAGAGAGAGAGAGAGAGAGAGAGAGAGAGAGAGAGAGAGAGAGAGAGAGAGGTGTTCTTATCATATAAGTCTCATTGGTTTATTTTAGGACTTTGTTTAAATATTTTGTCCAGAGTGAGGGGGAGAGAGGGAGGGGGAGAGAGGGAGAGAAACAGGGGGGAGGGAGGGAGAGAGAAAAGGGACTCAGAGACATGAGTCCGTCAGCACCCACCCGGTCATGTGACTCTACCTGTTCTCTGCAGAGTGCTCTTCCCGTAGACCAGAAACAACTTCAGCCAATCAACACAATCCTCGGTGAAGTAGATCTTCAAGTATTCATTATAACCTGTTTTCTGATCCATTATCTGTTTGGTGCTGACAGCCTGACGTACTGGAGCGACCCAGGTCAGGGTTTTCATGTCAAATACTATGAAGTCCTCTCCATCATAACCAAACTGGTGATAACCCTCAGTAGTATCATCCTCATCATCCCACTCACAACCAAACAGGTTCTGAAATATGTGGGCACCTGAGAGAGAGAGAGAGAGAGAGAGAGAGAGAGAGAGAGAGAGAGAGAGAGAGAGATGAGAGAGAAGAGCGAGAGGAGAGCAGAGAGAATGAGAGAGAGAGAGAGAGAGAGAGAGAGAGAGAGAGAGAGAGAGAGAGAGAGAGAGAGAGAGAGAGAGAGAGAGAGAGAGAGAGAGAGAGAGAGAGAGAGAGAGAGAGAGAGAGAGAGAGACGTTTATACCCGGTGTGTGAACCTTTGGGACCACCACCCACTGCCACCAAACGTGTGTGTGTGTGTGTGTGTGTGTGTGTGTGTGTGTGTGTGTTTAACCAATAGGAGTATGGTTAAACTTTATTCTGGGGTTAAATAATGGCTATCTCCATGTGAGACGTCAGACATTAGATAAAAACGTACCTCCTGTCTGGTTAAAGCGTTTCTTCAGAATCCCAAGGTTGCCTTTGAAGACCTGCTGGTTATCCTTTCTAATGTTAATGTCTATCTCCAGTTGACGTGGATAATCTCTGTAGATTTCGTCCACCCAGTCCTGTTTGTGTACGAGTCTCTGGGTATTGCAGTCATAGTAGTTAAACTGAACTTCATCCACCATCGCAACAAGTCAAAACATAAGGTATCTCTGAGTGTTAAGATGATATTTAGGATTAAAAGTAGACTTAAAGTACACATCGGATTTCCTGATAACGGAAGTTTAATGTTTGGATCTGATAATAGATTGTAGCCTACATTTAGGAACGACAGTGCGCTGGTTTCGTTTTCACAGTTGTGATACATTTTCTTATATTAGTTAGACAATCAAAGTAAAGGATGAATAATGCTGTGGGTTAATTGAACTCATTAGATAGGATGAATTTCTGCTATTCACAAATGAGGGAATTTAAGCTTAACTATAGAGACCAGAAATCGCATACTCTTTTGGGATGATCATAATTAATAATATAGAAACTATAATTATTCATTATTTCGGTACAGACAGAATATAGACGACAGCACAACAACGGTAATAATTATATATTATTACACAATATTATTGCGTGTCTGCGTGAATTCTGTGTTATGCACAAATGCGTGTATGATTTCTCGAATTAACGTTTTCTTAATTTAGCAATTAGAATGTTTTTCTTCCACAGAATTTCTATAATTTGAATTTTGTGTCTCTTTAATAACCTGCTCAGGGTGGTTTGCAGAATTCTGCACTGTTGACAAGTGATTGATGAGGACGCATAGATTCTGTGGGCAGCTATATGCGATTTACACATTTAGGACACGAGCAGTGCAGTTGGAGTCGTTTTCACAGTTGTGATACATTTTCTTATATTAGTTAGACAATCAAAGTAAAGGATGAATAATGCTGTGGGTTAATTGAACTCATTAGAGAGGATAATCAAATGCTTTTCCACCAAATTAGGGAATCTAAGCGTTGTCTATAGAGACCAGAAACGAACCTTTTGGGAAGATCATTTTGAAAATTAAAAACTGTAATCAGTCTTACCTGAGGTCACACAGTGACCAAAGACCAACAGCAGCAGCCCTATTAGCGCCTGCTGCGCCTTCATATCGATGTAATCAGAAGAATAGCTCGATGAGATTATCCACAGAGACGTGACTCCGACTCCAGACGGCGCGAGAGGGAGAGGCTGGTCTGGACCAATAGGAATTCAATACGGCTTTGACGTCATTAGTTCCCAGGAGAACCTAAAGTGAAACTAAAACACACACACACACACACACACACACACACACACACACACACACACACACACACACACACACACACACACACACACACACACACACACACACACACACACACACACACACAGTCCAGTCTCACAGCAGGGAGTCAGAGTCCAGTCTCACAGGTCAAGTCAAGCCTCAAGTCTCCAGCTGTTATTCACAAATATTATTTCATTTTCAAATTAACTTTTTCTTAATTTAGCAATTAGAATGTTTTTGTTCCACAGAATTTCCACAGAATTTCTATAATTTGAATTTTGTGTCTCTTTAATAACCTGCTCAGGGTGGTTTGCAGAATTCTGCACTGTTGACAAGTGATTGATGAGGACGCATAGATTCTGTGGGCAGCTATATGCGATTTACACATTTATTACCCAGCATCCATTTGGAGGCGATACCCCTGTGTCTGTATGTTTTAACGTTGACTGTTGTTGTCTAGTTTTTTCTCGGATCGGAGTGTAGGAGAGTTGAACCACGACTGGGCCCGCCCATGGTAAACAAAGACCATTGAATCCGTGGTTTAGGCTACTGGTTGCAAAGCTGATTAGTTTAATTCTGATTGTACAATACAAAATATGTTCTCTCTAAACAGGTTGGAATAAAATGTGGCGGGTTACAACGCAGCGCTGAGTTCTGTGGCGGACGACCTCTCCTCGCGTAGGATGGTCGTGTAATCGCACCGAGCCGAAGGCGTGTGCTTCTTATAGCCCTGGCTCCTCCCCGGGGCCAGTCCAGTAGTTCTCTACCGCTGTCCATCGGTTTGACACCTTCGCCATCGCCTCTCGTGATGGCAGTTGGCATACTGTCCCGAGGCGCATGTGCTAGTTTCATTGCGGAACTGGGGGTTCCTCTTTGTCACTCTGCCCGTACAAAACAGAATGCACTCTTCTTGTCCCCCTCTCTGCTCCGCAGATGCACGCTTCTTGACCCCCTGTCTGCACAGAGCAAGATGCACTCTTCTTCACCCCGTTTGTACAGAACAAGATGTACTCTTTTTGGCCCCCTATTTCACTATATGGCCACGTTACTGATCCTCGACGCTGGTTAGTTTAAGCACATTAGCAACTGGGTACATTAGGTTACTTCAGGCCAACTTCACTCGGCCCAGGTATATTTTCATACAACACTGTTGGTGTGCAAATAAAACAACTATTCATTCAACGCAAAGTTTGAAAATTCTAGATTTAATTAATTGTTTGGTGCAATCGGATTATCCACCTAAAACAGCAACAGCTGCAGGTGTAACTGTTATGTATTCGTAACTGCACATTGGTTATTTTATAAACCAACTGTTGATTTAGATGACATAGACAATTATCCACCCGAAACAGCAAAAGCTGGATAATAACATCAGTAACTATCAGTAACGGTAGCATTATAAGCATTAAAAACATCAAACTGCGGAAAACAGCAAAATTTAACTTCATAATTACTGTACAAACCAGCACTGCAACGGGCCCACCTCACCCCCGCCGTCCTCTGCTACTCATATCC
>OLKM01002936.1:0-21202 GCA_900291075.1 Melanogrammus aeglefinus | reverse complement strand
GTTTTGTTGGTAACCTTCACAACCAGTTCATTACACCTGATCGCATACTGTACATGCGAATTTTTTGTATACGTGTAAAACTAATGCTTTGATTAATACGTTACGCGCCAAAATGGCTATTATTGTTCTCTTGTTTTAATTGGTCGTTCAGATAATCAGACGACCAAGTTGTGGCTATGCAGCAGAGGTGTAGTGGGGGGGGGGGGCTGTATGAGGTATTGTGAAGAGAAAGACACTGCATAAGTTACTTGCCAAATGTAAGTACATGGCTGCAATCCCGCACTGCCACCACCTGGGGCACAATATCAACTACTCCTGTTACCTGTTCAACGGGCGGATCCTTAATTTTAATACCTGTGCATAAGACTACATGACATGTTAGAGGCCCTCGATTTCCTTGTAGCATCGTGTTTATTCAACACAAATGTTTGCCTTTTCTCCACACTTACAACATAACTTTAAAACACCTCCCGTGCTCTCAGCTCATCTCGAAGGCGGAGAACATCCTTCTCCGCCTTCCCGAGCCTTTTTGTGACTCAAATGTTTTCCTAGCTGCACATGTTGTGTGTATATAAGGTACACGGCTGCCTTTGTTGAGGAAGCATCCACTTTCATGGTCGCTCAAAAGTCAATTTTTTTTATAGCAATAAACGTCAACCATCAGATGTATTATTTTGGCAGTGACTGGCTTATTAAAAAGTGTATTTAATTACATCTTCTTGAACTTTATTTCGCACAGTTTAACTGCAAGTTGTGACATTGTTGTGCATTTCATAGAATAACATTTTTAATGTCAGCTTAAATACAATATAATGAAGTTTGGTGTTAAAAATAATTATCAGATTGAATACTCATACATGAAATCTTCATCTAGTGTGGTCATCAATACACACTGTTCCTTTCTTCTACAACACAGGTGCAGGTTGAAGGTCATTTTAATTGACCTCTTATGCACCCCGTACCTGGTGCGGAGGATATAAGACATACGGGGTCAAAGGTCTCGCCAGCTGCAGTGACCCTTAAGCTGCCTATAATTAATTATGCATCAGCCGAGGACGGTCCCTGGAGACCGGACGTCCACCCACGCCTGATTCCACGTCTTGCAACCATCGCCGATCCTCCGACCTCCATGACCCCTCCTGGTGACCCCCGTTCGACTCCATTCTCCTTCGCCGCAATGGCGACGGCCTCCTCGTCCGCGCGCCCGCCCCCGGCCACGCCCTCTCTCCGCGGCGCGCCGTCCTGTACATCCTGCGCCCTCGGGTCACGCAGAGTGGAACCTGAACCTCCGGGTAGGGGAGGGGGCGTGCGGCGCCGTTCCCTCACTGGAGCCTCGCCCTGGGGCCGTGAAGCTGGCCCTGTAGACGGAGTCCTTGTCCATGGGGGGCCTGGTGTTCAGGGGCCGGGGGCGGGGGCTTACAGCTCAGCGAGCGCTGCGCCGCCTTGGGCGTGTACGAGTCGCGCGCCGTGGTGGTCCGCTCCAGCTCCTGCAGGGGCGGGGCCACGGGGAGGCGGCGCACCGTGGTCCAGGCCCCTGACGTCCGTGTGGCTGGTGTAGACCCTCGTCAGAGGGGGCCCGGGGGGGTGGTAGGTGGGCCGGACCGTGGGGGACAGGTACTGGGAGCTGTGGTCGGTGGTGCCGTCGAAGGGCGGGGTTTCCCGTGGCGGCGGGGCGGGTCTGCAGCTCTCCCTCCCCGTCACCGGGGGGGCCGGGGGGGCAGAAGCTGTCCCTGTCGGTCGTGGCGAACAGCGCTCTGTTGACTTTATGTAGGTTGGTCACCGTGGCGGAGAGGTTGGACTCCTTCACAGGCTGTCCCGCGCCTGGAAGTCTTCTGTTGGAAGGACAATGGCGTCGTTTATGAGTTGATGTACAAACAACAAGGCGCTACGCTACACACGACACGGCAGGGCGCACCCACCTGGGAACACCGAGTGAGACGCCACATCGTCCTGCCTCAGAGGACGCCGTTCCGTTCTGTCTCGGATCTGTCTTGATCTTGTCTTATGCATTTTCTATTCCCTTTAGTCCAGCAGTGTGTTTTAATCATTCGACCTTCTGATCCATGATTCGGGCTCAGGTAACCACGCGGCTTTTCCCTCTATTTGGTAGTTAACTCTCTAATTAGTCTAATTGACTACAGAGTGTGATGAAAAACCAATTTTATATTTTTCTGTTGTGTTGTTTTCGGCCTACAACAATAGCCATTGAGGCAAATTGTATTTCGGGACTAAACACCAATTGGCTGCCTATTGGAGCCCCAATCCCACTCCGGACCGCCTCGGGTGCATTCGGGAAAGTCCCCTAACCGTCCCTGGGAGGGGGACCCCTCTTCTGCGTTCCTTACACTGGACACTGTGGACTGTTTGTTTGTGAGGAATTAGTCTCCAAATATGTTATATTAGAACAAGTCTGTAAGGGTATCAACATGTGTTACTAGGAATAGGGTTAGTTTCAGGGTGCTTAGGGTTAGGGTCAGTAACTGACACATCACACAGAGGGGGCGGTGTTGAGGTGCTCATCACTGGTAAGGATCAACAGCTGAGTGGGTAAAGGGGCGCTCAGAGTTTGAGACTGAGTAGAGAGTCCCTGGGTCAGCAGGTGAGATTCGGTGAATGAAAGTAACCCGATGGACAAACGTTGCTTGGCGTCTTCGAGGAGAGAACCTTTTGTATTTCGTAATATACACGGTGGAGTTGAAAGACTGGACTTAAGGCGCGGGCTGGTCACCTGGATACGAGGTGCGGGTGAGGCGGGACACGGAGCTGTTCGCCTACGGTGGCTGTGGACCTGTGGTGAGTACTGCCGTGTTCTTTTCGAAAAAGGTCGCCGAGTCAGGATCGCTTGGAACGCATTTTATTTGGTAAAGGTTCGGTATGATATCTATGAAGCAAAAGAAGGGGAATTGTATCGGCACGCCTGAAGGCTTAGCTTAGCTTTAGCTCCAGGCAGGGCATCCGTGGATGCCCTGCCTGGAGCGTTATGGCCCCTTGGGCTATGGGTTGTGACTTTACAGTAATACTTGGTATTGGTCCCTTGTGGCTATATGTGGGCATTGCAACTTGGTTGGCGGCTCGGTGCTGACCTCTTGTGGCTATGTGGGTGGGGATTACACTTTTTTTTGTGGCCTCCAGCATCACCGAGCCTGCTGGTATCTCCAGATTTGATGCATGAATGAATGGCTCCTTGCATGAGTCGGACGCCTCCCTGGGCTCCAAGGACGTATGTGGCCTGTTAGTATGAGTGTGTGAATGTATGTCACAATTCCCTCATTGGTCATCACAGATGACCATTCTACAAGCCATATAGAAGTGTAAAATATATAGTATAGTCACATGGAATACACAGTGGGCTGCAAGCCTCACTCAACACCAAAGCAGTAGACATACATCACCATGTCATACAATCATCACCAAATCAGTGGTCCAAAAATGATTATGTCATCAATCATCAATCATAGATTCAAAAAGGCAAACATATCAGTTCAATCCTAGAAAACACATCAAATCATTCTAACTATGTGTGACACAAAGTGTTACACTTTCAGCATGCATTGAAAGGCAACGCCACAAAATAAGTGACATAAGAATACATTATAGATTCAAAAAATGTTCATGTATTGGTGAGCTGTATGTATGTGGGGGGTTTTGAACATTGCTGTAGTAGTTGCTCCTGTTTGCTGTCATCAGGTCCTGTAGTTTATGAGTCCAATGTTCGCTCCTTTTTATCAAGGGCGTGGCTTGATACAATTAGGTAATTAGCACGATCACATGCGAGCCTCCTCCTGGCGTCCAATCGTCAACTCGCCCGTACCAGAAGTTAGGAACATGCTCCCAACCGTCCAACCGGATCAGGTCGGACCCCTCTGGTGGATCCTCGTCTGTGTTCAGGGGTTCATACTTGATCTCCATGTAAGCTTGGATGGCACCTGGTGCTCCTGGAGCGCTCACCGCAAACAGGTTCTCCATCGTCCGGTGAAAGCGTCATTAACGCCCGAGTTCTCTGCCATCTCTAATCTGAGGGACTGTAACCCTGCCAGCGCCCTGGCCACCGACCCATCTGGAGCTGTGTTGTTGGGGATAAAAGTACCACATGTCGTCCCTATCATCTCACACACCCCTCCTCACTCTGCCAGTAACATGTCCAAGGCTAGCCTATTCTGATAGGTCATTCGGGAGGTGGCATCTAATGGCGCATTTCCACTACCACGGCTCGGCTCGATACGGCTCGGCACGGCTCGGCTCGGCTCGGTTTGGTTGTGTTTCCATTACAACTGGTGCCTCCTCGACGTGGGCGGGGTCGTCATAACACGGCTGCGCGAAACCACTGTGACGTCATTTACACGGCGCCGAGCAACGTACAAATCCGGAAGAACGCAGAACAACAACAACAACAACAACAACATCAGAGGAGGGACAGGCAATGGAGGACATGGAGGCGATCCATGTTGCTGCTCACGTGCTGCCTGTGGCTTTTTGTCGCACAGAAGGCAAGAAGAAGAGAGCCAGAGAAGACTCCGGGCCGCGAGACAAAACACTATTGAAAAGTCGCGCGCGGTTATGACGCTTCCAGTGACGACACTCATCGGCCAATCAGTGGAAGGCAGTCGGCTGACGTCACGTTTTAGTAACGCTTCGGCTCGCTTGGAACCAGGGCTGAGGTGATACCAAAATGTACCCGGTTGCAGGTACTGCGTGCTGGTGAACTGGAAACACGCAAATAGCGCGCCGAGCCGTACCGAGCCGAGCCGTGCTAGTGGAAATGCGCCATAATTGTTCTGATAGTCCTTTGACTGCATCCGTGGTAAAATTGACAAACCGTTGTTGATTATAGTATATATACTTGATCCAATCAACATTTCTGTTAATGGTGGACCTTCAATACAGAACTGATTCAAACCCTGCCGTTAGTTGATTGCCTCATGTGGCTGTTGCTCCTGGCTCGGCCGGGTCTGGTCCTGGGTAGTTAGTGGCTCCGGGCGTGTCATCTGGCTCCTCTGGCTCTGGAACTTTTGTGTTTCTCTTGTTGGAATATGAACCCATGTATAGCAGTTTCTTAATTCTGTTTCTAATTGCTCTAATGGAAGTCCCTTAAGTCCCTGAGATGTAGGGTATGGGTCGACCCGTAAGCATGTCATGGGGGTTAGAAGAGTCATTTGTTTAGCTTGCACGTGATAACTCGTTGATGCTAGTGCTAGTGCATCTACACACTTCAATTGAGTCAAAAGTTTGACTACAGTAGCCACACTTTAATTGTATTTCTCACTACTTCGGTCCTTGCGCATGGCCAATGCCATGCACATTAAATGATACGCTTAATATTTGATAAATAAATATAATATTAATATTTAAATAATTTCATTGGTTTATGATCTTCAATTGATCATATTGCATATTACTTATTTTTGTTTTACTGTAAAACAAAGTTGTATGTAGTTGTTGTTATGTATGTTAGTTGTATGTATAGTTTGAATTTGAATATGTTTGTTTTGTGGGGCTCGCGGTGGCGTATATAGTTTTGGTTTGGTTCCTTTATTCAATGAATACATTTATGACGTCATCAAAAAAGGATCCAGCCTGCACGCGCACATTCAGAAGAAGTTTGATCTGTGTTGCCTTGCAAATATGGAAACTGGAGCTAACTGTAATTGTAAAAATCAACATGTTTAACAATACTGCTTCTTTCTCATTACCCCACATATTAAAACAATAGGCCGTCCTACAGGTCTAGAACAAAACTCATGTCACTCAACACATTGATGGAGCAAATCCAAAGTAAAGCTCTTAACATCGCCACGCTACCACCACTTTACAGACGGGCTAGGCCTGCAGTCACCCCACACAGAGCAGACAGCGCTGCCATAGTGAAAACAAATATACATATTATTTTTGTTTAAAATGTATATATATTTTTTCTTTTGTAACGCCCTGAAAAAGCATAGCCGCCATTCGGCGGTTCTGTTGACGTCAGGAGACAAGATGGAGGCCGGTGTGGTGGCACTTTGTACAGTTGGTGTTGTGGTGCTCCTGGTCTCTGGCGGGGAGCCAGGCTGCAGCTACCGGGGCTTTCCACAGCCAACACTCAGCACACCATGTGACCCAGGCAGCCAATCAGGTCGCCCAGGCAGCCTGACTCCAAACCGGTCAGATCAGTGCTGGGCCTTATGTTGCATTAGCATCGCTGGAAATGATGGGGAAAACATTTTCGAGAGGTCGGAAAGTTCTCGTGAACGACACTTTAAGACCCTCTTATGATTCTACCTTGTTCGGGAACTGGGGCCAGATTGGCCAGTTGGTGACGTATGGTTTACTAGTGACGCATATGAACATGGACGGAACATTTACTTTATATAAAATAGCCTAATCAACCATCATATCACTACTATTGATTGACGTTGTAACCGTCTGTTGGCATCGAGCACTGGTGAACCAGCTCTAGATAAGGCCATGTGTAGCCTTCCATACTGAGGCGATACAATGTGCTTCTCATAAAGAAAAGCAAAAGGATAGTAGGTGATAGCCTACAAGGAAATAAAGACGTTCAACTTGAAGCTGATCCTGCTAAGTTCTGATTAGTTCTTACTTTTTTTGTATCTGACCAAAAAACCCTGCTGTTAAGATCTTTAAGATTCCCATCGCAGTGCACACGAACGGTCAAATCAATAAGTTCATATTTGTCAATTTAATCTAAGGATTTACCTATAACCTAACAACCTTTATAATAATAAAACATAACCTCTAAACAAAGTTTGTAAACCTGACCTAACGATAAGTATATTAAATATATATAGGCCAAAACAATTTTTATGTATTTTATTGTCAGAATAACCCAAGTATACTATCCAATTCCCCAAAGAACACAGAAAAATACAACAAAGAGAATCAAGGCTAAAAGCGTCCTAGAACGATGTGGTAAGACTATGCAGCAATGCAATTCTCTAGCTAGCAGAACTCTAAATAATATATTTTAATGAAACAACTTAAATTAATCGATT
Source organism: Melanogrammus aeglefinus (assembly GCA_900291075.1). Taxonomy (NCBI): domain Eukaryota; kingdom Metazoa; phylum Chordata; class Actinopteri; order Gadiformes; family Gadidae; genus Melanogrammus; species Melanogrammus aeglefinus. The sequence continues at coordinate 14,210 of OLKM01002936.1, read as the reverse complement.
ATTGTATTGGAACTTGACAAAATCTCACCGTCCAAAATCTTGATTCAGAATCTTTAACATTATTTGAAATTTAAGTATTACTAAACAATTATAACTAATTAAAAGGTTATAACGTGAAGCGCGGCGGACCCAAATGGCCATCATGGCGACGTCGCGTTTGCTATGGGTTTCCAAGCGTCAGTGAAAGATTTCAGGTTTAAGCCAGTGAGTTTATTCAAATATATCACAAATAGAGAGTGTAATTGATTGAACGCTTCTAACAGATCGATGATTGTCATCGAAATAAAGTCAAGTTTCAATATTGTAATTTAGCAAATGCAGACTCTGCAGTTAGCTGAAGTCCCAAGCCTGATTGTAAGGATTATAAATGACCAGCGATCCACTCCATCCTGGTTTAGGAAGCCGAACGTGAGAAGCCTCTTCATGATTTAACTTTGACCCTAAACAGCAAGGAAGCACAAGTCAGCATTAAACACATTATCACTTTGATGATGTACTGTTAACATATTATTGTGAAGTATTGTTAATTTATCATTTATACTGTGATGAAGTAGGCTATTGTTAATGTATTACTATTGCTGTGATAAAGTAGGCTGCTAATCAATATAACTGTAAATTATATTACAGAATAAGTATTGTAAATTGATGAAATACTGACTGTGGTCAGAGGCTGGGCCTCAGGAGACGGATTCTGCCCCTCAGTGTTCTCAGAGCTGGAGTCAGAACCTGGGAAGAAGCAGAACGGGAGGAGGTGAAGTCATGACTGAGCGAGATGTATCTAGATCTATAGAGCTGTATAGTCCAGTGAGCTAGATGTTATCTAGATCTATCAGAGCTGTATAGTCCAGTGAGCTAGATGTATGTAGATCTATAGAGCTGTATAGTCCAGTGAGCTAGATGTATCTAGATCTATAGAGCTGTATAGTCCAGTGAGCTAGATGTATCTAGATCTACAGAGCTGTATAGTCCCGTGAGCTAGATGTATCTAGATCTATAGAGCTGTATAGTCCAGTGAGCTAGATGTATCTAGATCTATAGAGCTGTATAGTCCAGTGAGCTAGATGTATCTAGATCTATAGAGCTGTATATTACAGTAAGCTAGATGAGTCACCAAGATCTCTATGTTGGTAGTGACGTTAATCATAAGAGCAGAATTGCAGTAAAAACACATTTTACTCACCAACTGGTTTGTGACGCTTGTCTGAATCTAAGGATCAAGATAAGTGATTAGTGTTGTAACCGTGGTGAATATCCTCATCATGTTAGACTTTCATATTCTTAATGCCACACCATCTCTATGGACACGGCTTTGGAGGAGGATCATCATTCAGAGTAGGGTTGCCGCGGTGTGGACATTTTCACACCGAGTAATACACTCGTGTCAACACCGGTATTACCGAGTATAAACGGTATAAACTTTGAAACTAGGTCAACCGCCATCTTCTCTCTCACACTCGGTGACAGCGTCTGGCAGCGCGCCAATTCTCGGTGACACCGTCTTTCTTATAACGTTCTATATATAATAGTATAATATAATTGTATATATAATATCACGGCCCAAAGCTCTGCGCGCCTCCGGATGGCCGTAGCGCGGGGAGCTCTCGCGGGGGTTGGGCTTCACGGGGTTTGTTTACCGCGTTGCTATGGTTACCAGTCTTGTAAGGAAGCGCGCCAATTCTCTTCCGCACAGAGCAGAACTGTGGCCTATTCTACACATTTAAATTTTCTTAATTCTAATTATATTATTAATTTTTACTGCATTTTTTTTTTTTTTATTACTGAAAAAAAAAATCGCTGTTGCGTGTATGAAAAAAAATAATCTGCTGTTGTGGCCTCAACACCGGTAACAACACCGGTAATACCGTATACCGCGGCAACCCTAATTCAGAGGTGGAGGTTTCTATAACCAGACCACCAGTGTGTGGAGACAACCAATCAGAGTCCAGGAAGGGGACAGGAAGTAGGAGCAGGTGGAGATCAGGTGTCAGTCCTCCTGGAGAGTTTGATTCACTCACCGTTCCTCTTCCGGTACAGAAAGACTCCAACAGCAGCAACAACAACAACCGCAGCAGCAACACCAGTGAGGATGAAAGCAAGGATGTGACTCTTGTCCCCTGAAGGTAAATTAAGAAAATAAAATCAGGTGTGTAACAATAAATGTTGGACAGAGACCCTCCCTCCTCCCTCCTCCATCATTGAACCACATGTCTATGGTCACGTGATGCTACAATCACGACTAACACAGCGTCAGTGGAACTATTCCTCTAGAACCTGTTCAGGAGCTCAGGGTCACTCAGGGACTGATCTGAGCTCAGCCCTGTTCATAGAACTCATTTACCCACAATCCCACCGTGTTCTGCTGCACTGAGCTGATCTGGAGTGCTGTGTGTGTTTACCCCAGTAGCTTCAGCCGTGTCCAGAGTAGAACCCGGGCCCCTCTAGGAATAGTCAAATCTCCTCACTTTTATGCCTCCGTTGACAGTTTGTGAGTGTTGCGTGTGTTGAGGGAGTAAGAGGTTGCGGTTGCACAGCTCCAGGCTGCCGGACGGTGCTGCAAGGAACTTTTATAAACGCAATATTGATATCCCGCAGTAATCACCGACTCTCCCAATTACGTGTGTGTGTGTGTGTGTGTGTGTGTGTGTGTGTGTGTGTGTGTGTGTGTGTGTGTGTGTGTGTGTGTGTGTTGTGTGTGTGGTTGTGTGTGTGTGTGGTGTGTGTGTGTGTGTGTGTGTGTTGAAGAGAGCATGCGCGCACGTTATTCGACTGCCTGGTCAACATGTACGGCAATATTCATACTGGTTTCAATAATACATTTGATAGTATTTCCCATCTTTGCTGAGCAAGAGTTTTGTTCGAAAGTTCAGTGATTGAAACAAATAAATCCCAGGCTATTGAAGTTTTACGGTACCACTGTCACTGCGGGTCTCTCTTCTTATATCTTACCAAAGTTATCTTATTACTGTCCTTCTCAACACTCTCTGATCTCAATAAAAGGCTAGCTAGCAGCATGAAACAGCAATATCGACAGATGCACTGTGCATCGAGAAGAAAGAATACCGACGTTGAATTTGCAACATTTTGCAACAAATTATTCTAAATCTGCCCATATATGGACATGTCAGAATCTTTCTGTTTTCACTACGTCGCTACAAAATTGTTGCATCTGCCTCTGCTGGTAATACAACCACAAAGAAGTAAACTCTACGGGACTACTTTCATCGTTATTATGTTCTTTTATTTTATTTTTGACGGCACAGTGATCTGGGGCTATTCCAAAAGACCAGGGCTATTAGCCTCGAATGCCCCGGTCTACCGACACACTGAGGTCCCTGACAGTGGTTGGGATGAGGTCAGGTGGAGGTGGTGAGACATGTGTCCCCCACCTCCATCCCCTCCAACACCAGTCTTACCCCAGTTGGTCCTGATGTGGTCGGGGTCCAGGGGGATGGAGATGTCCTCGATGCCTCTCAGCTGGACCACACACTCGTACCTCCCCCAGTCCTCCTGTGGGACGGCCGTGAGCTCCAGGTCCACGCTGACCTGGAAGGTCCCGTCGTGGTTGGGGAGGACCTCCCCGTGGTCCACCTGCTCCTGGAGCTCCTGGCCGTCTCTCCTCCAGAACACCACCACCCTGTTCAGGGAAGAAGCGCCTGTAAGCAGGCACACCACTGGGGAGGAGGGGCTCCTCTGGAGGAGAGACACCCGCGGACGCTCTGGAGAGAGAGGAGAGGGGGGGAGAGAGAGAGAGGGAGAGAGAGAGAGGGGAGGAGAGAGAGAGAGAGGGGAGAGGGAGAGAGAGGGAGGGAGGGGGAGAGAGAGGGGGACGGGGAGAGGGAAGAGAGGGAAGAGAGAGAAAGAGAATTTTATAATGTAAAGCACGTGTTCTTGTTATGTAAGTCTCGTTGGTTTATTATATATCAAGATGTCTTATGCTGACGGACAAAATACACACACATACAAGCACACACTCACAAACATAGCTTGATATATTATAAGTCGAAATATTTTGGTCAGAGAGAGAGAAGGGGGGGAGAGGGGGAAGGGGGGAGGGAGGGAGAGAGAACAGGGACTCGGGGACATGAGTCCGTCAACGCCCACCAGGTCAGGTGACTCTACCTGTTCTCTGCAGAGTGCTCTTCCCGTAGGCCAGGTACTTCTTCAGCCAATCAACACACACCTTGGTGAGGTAGTTCTTCTCCTGTTCCATTAAAGCTCTATTCTGTTCCCATCTCTGTTTGGTGCTGACAGCCTGACGTACTGGAGCGACCCAGGTCAGGGTCTTCAGGTCCAACGATATGAAGTCCTCTCCATCATAACCATACTGGTCATAACCATCAGTAGTATCATCCTCATCATCCCACTCACAACCATACATGGCTCTGATATACATGGGCGCCTGAGAGAGAGAGAGAGAGAGAGAGAGAGAGAGAGAGAGAGAGAGAGAGAGAGAGAGAGAGAGAGAGAGGTCATTAACACCCTACACTGTCCCACACCATCCTACACCACCCTACACCCCCTACACCCCCTACACCACCCTACTCCCCCTACCCCGTGGATATATAGAGGAGGTTTCCCTCAGCAGTTCAGAGGTTATCTTGAGGATCACCCAACAAAGTCCCAATCACCTCCAGGATTAAAGACATGTCTGCTGAACTGTAGGAAGACGCGTTACTGATCTGGATGAAAACGTACGGCACCAGGAAGCTGCTGCACTGAAAGGAACATCGCTGTTCAGAGGGGCTGAGGGCAGGGACAGGGACCCCGCTGAACCAGGAGGACTGAACACATGCTACTGTGCCCTGGCCATTCAGTACATTTAAACACGGGTGAGAAGCTTGTGTGGGCGTGTGTGTGTGTGTGTGTGTGTGTGTGTATATGTGTGTGTATTTATATTATATATATATACAGTGGTGTAGTCTACGTGATACGCAGGTATACGCCGTATGCCCACTAGGAACGCACCAGGATTTGCGTATACCCACTTAAAAATGTGCACAGATACGTATCAATCGTCTTGTGACAGATCTTTCACTTCTGTGTTTATTTTTTCGCAAATACCGGTTGGGTATATCTGCAATAAATTACTTTTAGCAGGGGAAGTTATCTCCTCACATTCACCATTCATAAAATTCCCCCTGCGCGGTGGCGCTCTGCCCTGTCTCTGTTACGAAGAGCAAAGCTGCCCCTGCATCTCTGCACGTTAGTTGTCGGGCCGAGCCCCTCCTTCTCGCGCTGCGTGATTAGCAACCCACACAGATTGAAAGTTAAACGCGGGAACAATTGGCCTAACAACGGATACAGTTAAAACAACAGTTAAAACAACTGGATACAACGATAAAAAACACAACACAAACACTTAAAGAGTCCCAGGCTACATGCTACAATAACATTCAACATTACAATATGAAAAGCAAACTTCACTATTTCAGTGTTTTAGTTCGTTTTAAGCCTGGCCCAAAATTTACTACCGCCACTTAAATTGACCTTGCAGCAGCAGATGCCGCTACCAGAGCTACGGAGACTAATAAAGCACACAACGTGTGTGTGTGTGTGTGTGTGTGTGTGTGTGTGTGTGTGTGTGTGTGTGTGTGTGTGTGTGTGTGTGTGTGTGTGTGTGTGTGTGTGTGTGTGTGTCCAGTCCTCCCATATTAATGTGTAAACCACATAACAAGTAGTCAACAGAAGACAATGTTTTAAGCCCACTGTATATCTCCTTGTTACTTTTAGATGAGACCCCCTGGCCAGCCTTTCGGACTGGTTTCAGGCTCGGGGATTTAAAAACAGGCATCCTTGGTTAGAGTGGAGGGAAAACAAGTTAGGTAAATGTCAGCCAACATGCAGTTAGTATACACAATTGAAATTCATCAAGTTAATCACTATGCAAATGAGAGTATAACTAATTCATGGTCATTTTTTAGGTGCAGTAATATCAGACTTTTACACAATTCAATTACTGTATGTTGTGTTAGATAACAACAGTAAGAGCTAAAATTAGAGCAATTGAAAGAGTGAAACATTAGTCTCCTTTCATCTCCTTCTCATGCACTGGTTAGCCATGGTTGTAAACAGTTCATTAAATTATTTGGAGTAGATTTTGACCTTGTTTAGCATGTGCTATTGCTACTATAGATATACAAAGGACAACTTGTCATTTTTGTGTTATATTTGTTCATACTGTTATTAAAACTGATAAACCTATTCAGCTTTCCATGATTGTTGATAATCGTTATACTCTTAAATCAGCGGGTTGTAGACCCCTGCGTTGGTGACTGTGGTGCGACACCCCATAAGCGCCACACACGTACACGTACTGGTGGGGCGGGTTTGTACGAGGCTGGGAGAGAATCATCACAGTATACCCACTACAATAAAATAGACTACACCGCTGTACATACATACATACATACATACATACATACATACATACATACATACATACATACATACATACATACATACATACATACATACTTCTGGACATGTGAGTGTGTGTTCGTATTGGGGAATGAAGAATCAACGGAATGCAACAAATATTCTGTTTAGAAACACGGCAGCACAGCAGCACCACCTGCTGGTTACGTGCAGGTAATGCAGCCGGTAGACCCGCGAAACGTTTCCTTGATTAAAGAAGATGTGACTTTATTAATCACTGCGGGGGCATTTTATAACATTAGTAGACGTTAACTACTGTAAAAAAAAAATGTCATGTAACATTTTCTGTGCATTTAATTGTACTTGTATTTTGGAGTTGGCCATTTTGGTCATTTTGAACACAATCTTTTAGAATAATCTTTATTAATATTAGATGAGATATCTAGCAGTCAATCTATAACTGTATTATAGTATATTATATATCGTAGATATTTGAGACGCTCAAGATCACACATTAAACAGGCCGACACAGTCTAATCAAATAGATATATAACATCATTATCACCACTGCCACACGCATCTTAGCGCCTGGAGTATCTACCACACTGCACTTCTACGCTGAGTACTACTACACTGAGTACTACCACACTGAGTACTACTACACTGAGTAACACTACACTGAGTACTGCTACTCTGAGTACTACTTCACTGCTTAGAACCTACGTGTGTGTGTGTGTGTGTGTGCGTGTGCGTGTGCGTGTGTGTGTGTGTGTGTGTGTGTTTGTGTTTAGGAGTATGGTTAAACTTTATTCTGGGGTTAAATATCTCCATGTGAGAGGTCAGACATTAGATATGAACGTACCTCCTGTCTGGTTAAAGCGCTGCTTCAGAGTCCCAATGCCGGCTTTGGAGACCTGCTGGATACCCTTTCTTCTTTCAGTGTTCCTCTCCAGGTAGTCGGGGTTCTGTCTCTGTGGCCTGTCCACCCAGCTCTGGTTGTGGTTATGATTCTCTGGTGTTGTATCATAGTAACTAACAACCTAACCTCACTCATCACATCTCAACAACGCCAACATACTCTGCGGAAGGTTGCAGAAGTCCAGACGGACGCCGTGACTCGAATAACCGCCGAGAATGAATCACTGTAGACAGACGGACAGACAGGTTAATACAGTTACACCAACTGGTAGACGACAACAAGGTCAATACATACATCACCAGGATAGACAGACGACGAAGCGTTTATACAGTCTTACGTGTAGTACAGACAGACAGGTTTATTACAGTACACCACTGTAGGACAGACATGACGGAGACTGTCTGAATATCAGTACACCGGTAGAGGACCACCGGAGGTTATACAGGTACATCGGATCGACAGCACAAGACAGCATGTTACAGTACATCCGGTAGACAGACCAGATCAGTTAGATACATGTACACCACTGCTAGACAGGACAGACAGGTCTAATAGCATACATCAGCGGATAGGGACGAAAGACAAGACACAGGAGTATAATACAGTACATCACGGTCTGAGACTAGACAGGACTAGAAGAGAAGGTTTTAATACAGTACATCACGGCGTAGACAGACAGACCAGGTTTAATACAGTTACACCCACTGTAGACAGACAGACAGGTTAATACAGTACATCACGGTAGACAGACAGACCGGTTAATAGAATACATCACAGTAGACAGAAAGACAGGTTTAGGGATAACAGTGACAGAAGAGACTGAGTAGTCACTATAATAAGACAGGACAGACAGGTTAATACATTACACTACGGTAGAGAGACAGACAGTGTGACAGACAGACAGGTTAATACAGTACATCATGGTAGACAGACAGACAGACAGACAGACAGGTTAATACAGTACATCATGGTAGACAGACAGGCAGACCGGTTAATTGAATACATCACGGTAGACAGACAGACAGGTTAATACAGTACATCACGGTAGACAGACAAACAGAGACACAGACAGGTTAATTTTCATTTCATTTATTTCTTTATTTAAAGGACAGTGCACATTGATCAACATTTCTGTAAACGTGCCAGTGTAGCAGCAGCTAATTTCAACTTTAGATACCGCGTACATCACGGTAGACAAACAGGTTAATACAGTAGGCCTACAGCACAGGAGACAGACAGTCAGAGAGACAGACCGTTTAAAATACTTATGCGTCAATTATGATTATAACGATTATTTAATTAACGATATGGTCCATGCTTCTTATAATTATAAGTATATGGGTGAATTTCTCGTATTCGATGACGGCATTTTTAACTATCTTCAAGATGCCATCATTGGAATGATAGTAATTAATTTAACAAAATAATTATTATATTTCATAAAATATATTGCATAGCAACGAAGAGGTAGGATATTATATTTGGTGGATGTGTGTGTGTGTGTGTGTGTGTGTGAGGTGGTTGTGTGCTGTGTGTGTGTGTGTGTGTGTGTGTGTGTGTGTGTGTAGGTGTGTGTGTGTGTGTGTGTGTGTGGTTGTAGTGTGCGACGCGCAGCGCCGATGATTCTCCAAGAACGTTGACGAGTTAATAATAAAATTGTTAAGAGTGTTAATATAATACATAGGAGTACACTTAAAGTACATATTAGTAGGACTGAAGTACACATTGGCATTCCCTGCTTACTGAAGCATGGGTTACTCATATGTTTTGGAGTCTGATAATAGATGCTACATTTTAGTGAACGACGTATAAGCCAGTGCGCGGGCTCGATCTTCAGCAGTTGAACCCGAAAATTAAATAGCTCTAATTTTAGTTAAAATAATTATTCACCGGTAGAAATAATTAAGAAAATAATTCAAGTCAGTGGAATATTAAAAATACCAACTCATATATGAGAGGATAATAATAACAAATAGACATATTACTCAAGCAAGAAGAGATTATGGAAATCAGCGTCGTCTCTGACTAAAGAAGAACGAAACACTTTAATAAGGTAGAAGTAAAATTCAATGTTTGAAAATAAAAAACTGCTAATCTAGTCTTAACCTAATGAGGAAACATCGAGAAATATAAAAAAGTGACAAAAATAGACAAAGACCAGAGCAGCAGCAGCTGCTTTAGCGCCTTCAATCCGATGTAATCAGAAGAATAGCTCGCATGATGTGTATTAGTCCCACAGAGGACGGCGTCCTCTGACGGTCCCAGCAATCGCGACGAACTGACAGCGGAAACCTTGCGAACAACAGACGGCGCCTGGATGAGGGAGAGGGCCGGTCTGGAAAACCAAAAATTAGGAATATTCAATACGATAGAACTTTTAATGAGCAAATCATAATTAGTTAACCAAAAAGTGAAAGAACCTAAAAGTATAGAAATACATAATGGCCGCTATACTAATCCAGCGGTAAAACCAGATCGGACATCGCTAAACGAAGAATAACCTCGCATCGGCTCGTCTCGGTGAACATCGCCGCTTTGGTCGTAGTTTCCATTAGAAAACCTGGCTAAGTTACCCGAAGCAATGTCAATGGAACGCAAGAATCGATGGAGGAATGATGTGGACTCAGGACAGAAAGACTGGTACACCTGGTTTAAGGTACGGATAACAGCTACAGTGTATGAGCTGTGTAAAGAAACGCCAGACAATAGCACTGTTCCATCTAGAAGATATGATGGAAATGACACTGTAACAAGATGTGAATGACGACCATTTTGGCGTCCTTCTGAGGTAATATTCCGAGATTTCAAGGATGCATCGATGCATCCTAGATGAGCCAACTACCCACAATCGCTGTGCGTCACTGCGCGTCGATCATTAGAAAAGCAGGAGCGGAGTACACGTATCAAATGTAAGAATATGAAGTTATATTAGTTTCAGAAATTTTTGTCCGTATGCTTTTATAGGATCATCGGTTAATGCAAATAATCAAGCTTAAAGACTTGTGCCACTTTTCAGTTTGACCCAACTGTAATTACCGTACGTTGACTGTGGTGGGTGTTATTTTTTTTTTTTTTTGTTTTTTTTTTTTTTTTTTCTGGTGTATATAGTATAGTATATATATATATATAGGAATTAGATAAGTGTATGGTAAGATATTAGTATATATATTAGATATCTCATTGCTTCCATGTTGTATTCAGAAGTGCACAATGTGTTTACAAGCGAATGACGCAGTATTAAAAAGCGGAAGCGGAAGCGCATCCACACTAGCCAAGGTCGTTCCAAGTCTGAACAAAGGAAGCACTCGAGCTAGCACTCTCCATTAGGACGCGACTAGTAAGGGACGTGTCCTAGCAAGGCTGCAGCCGTTTCACATTGGGAAAACAGCCTTTGTGCCTCCTCGACCGTGGGCGGGTCGGTAGTCATTAAGGCACCGTGCTGCGTGCGGAAACCGCTGTGACGCTCATTTACACGGCGCCGCGAGCACGTACAAATCCTGAAGACTCAGAACAATCATACGATACAACAACAACATCAGGGAGACAGCATGGTATGACATGGAGGCGATCGTGTTGCTGCTCACCCTGGCTTTTTGTCGCACAGAAGGCAAGAGAAGCAAGCCAGAGAAGGCTCCGCGGCCGCGAGAACAAACACTATTTAAAAGTACCGGAGATGTTTGCGGAAGCCATAGTATGACGCCAAGATCAGAGAAGACGAGCTGCCAAAATAGACACGTTTTGAGGGTAAGGTAATGGTTGCTAACGCTAAGCTTTTTATTATCCGCGTTACATTGACAAATGGCTGTATGCTATCGCGATAAAACATTAAAATGTGGTATAGTTGCTATGTGTGTTTCAGGTGTTCTTCTGCTCTCAAAGCTGCCACAAGCGCTTTCGGCGCGAATGTGTGCCACTAAGAAAGAGCAGTGGCTATGCACTCTGGAAGAGCTGCTTACTGGCTCAGAATACAGAAGCATCGCGACACCTTTTTGGGAGTCAAGCGCCACAGACGGTTGTGCAGGTGTGTGCAGGGAGTTTTGCTGCTGCCGGCACGAGACTGTTGGTGCAGATGCACGCGCATCCCTCGCGTTTCCTAGTGAGAAAAATTAAGAGAGATGGCTGCTACAACGAGGAACAGTGAGTGGGGCTTCACACTGTTTTGGTGCCACTCGAATGTTATCAACACAATCCCTATCTTGCACCACAGGAGTAATGCACTGCGACTACTTCAATCGTAAAGGGTGGCACTCCATTATTCTCCAGGGTGTTGTGGATGGAAGGGCGCCTGTTCTGGAACGTGGTTTGCTGGGATGCCGAGGGAGTTTGAATGCATGTCCAGGGTACGAAGACTGTCTGCACTGTGGGACTGGCCAGCCAGGGAAACCTCTTCCCTGCTCACACACGAAACATTGGCGGAGTGACTGCTGGCTATTACCTCCTAGGGGGCTCGGCATACCCCCTGCAGAAATGGCTCCTCAAACCTTTTCAGGGACAATGAACGACTGGCTACCTTGACAGCCTAGATGGTTGCAACAAGAAATTCAGCAGAGCACGGGTTGTTGTTGAAAATGCGTTTGGCAGGCTCAAGGGCAGATGGCGTTGCCTTCTGAAAAGGAACGACTCGGAAACAAAACTTGTGAAATCAATGGTGCTGACTTGCTGTGCGCTGCACAATCTGTGCGAAACTCATGGAGAGACCTATTGCCAGAATGGAAACACACCTGCAGCAGCAACAGTAGTTGAGCCTGTGGCAGCAGTGGCACAGGGTGTGGAGGAGGAGGGCAGAGATGTTAGAGTCTTAGTGATCACTTTTGTTCAAGTGGCCTGACCATTGATTTTCTGACACGTGTATTGTTGCTTGCACTTACAGACTGTGCGTTTGAAGCAAACAATAACCTTTCAGTTGCAAATATGTCTCCACTTTTATTTTATCATAAATTCCACCAAGGCTTAACAGGAAATTACTGACATGTAATTTAGAAGTTAACCATAACTATTAAGCATCCTGTACACTATATCAAAGATCTGTCCTTGCTGGGGGGCGGCATTCTGAATTCACACAAATGCTTATTGTTGGATGCAGGCAAGTTGGGGCAGGAAATTTATTGCGGAATAGTGTTTGCACATTCAGCCCTTATTGCTTTACTCTCGGGTAGGGGATTAAGGATGATAACCCTAACCCAGAGAGCACAATAGGCTGAGCATGTGCAAAAACACTTCAATTGCTAATCTGATTACCATATCTCTGAACCGGCGATTGCGCGCCACTTCGGACGCGTTGTGAGTCTTTCTGTGCTCGGTAGTCACTCTTCTATTTTCTTTAATTTTTCTCTACACTTGCTGGAGAGTACGGTTGTATCCCGTGCGTGCCATTTTGCTGGGCGAGTCTGGAAAAACCCTTCTTGTTTCGAGTGTGTCTGTCGAGCTCCCTCTGCTATCCTTCTTCCAGCAACCAGAGTCGACGTCTGGACCTCATCCACCGACCAAGGAGTGGGGATTCTTCTGAGAAGCCAACCTCGTTCCAGGTCCAAGCAGTAAAAGTGGTTGTTCTTGTCTCGGTCTTGTTTTTATTTAACTTTCTAGGCGCCGTCGTCGCGCGCGTTATGACGCTTCAGTTGACGACACTCATCGGCCAATCAGTGGAAGGCAGTCGGCTGACGACACGTTTTAGTAACGCTTCGACTCGCGACACATTTAACCTGATTGGACACGAGTCTCCAGCACTATTCATGTTTGAATGAGATTGTCAGGGGGGGAAACAATAAACTAAATACCCTTCACCAAACCATATGTAAACGACACTGAGTGGGAGGTACAGAGGGAAGTCTAGGGTTGAGGTGATACCAAAAAAGTACAGAGTAGAGCCATGCTAGTGGAAATGCGCCATAATGGCGCATTTCCACTAGCACGGCTCGGCTCGGTACGGCTCGGCTCGGCTCGGCGCGCTATTTGCGTGTTTCACTTAGCACGCGCAGTACCTGCAACCGGGTACATTTTTTGGTATCACCTCAGCCGCTGTGTTCTCAAGCGAGCGAAGCGTTTACGGTAAATGACTGACGTTCAGCCGACTGCCTTCCACTGGATTGGCCGATGTGTCGTTCACTGGAGTAGCGTCATAACCAAACGCCAGACGACAAACGCAAGCACGTGCTAGTGAATGCGCCACTTAACTTACGACGAGAGCAGACAGAAAGACAAGACAGACGACGTGCTACAGTGTAACTGCGTATCAAGTTTTCAGTGTATCCCTGAAATAATTGTTCTTCAGCAAGCCTATATCATAATATTTGTGACTTATTAAATGAGGATGGCCTAGAGAGGATATAATGTTCTAGAGTATACCTTTATGTGTCAATCATAATGTTAGCGTATACCTATCGCTCAGTCTGTATTGAGTGTTTACTTTTACTACAGTTCAGCTAAATGTGTGTTGAGTGTATGTGCGTAGATAGGTGTGTGAGTGTGTGCGTGTATGTGTGTGTGTATTTTGTCCATCAGCATAAGACATCTGATATCAGGACGCTTGTGGAGGAAGGGATCTATAAAGAAATATGACTTCTAGTTCACGAGTAACGCTGGTCCAGGGCGGTGGACCACACACACACACACTTACACACTTACACTTCCCGGACACTTTTCAGTCAATGATTTATTTGCTTGCTGTGTCACTTACTGGTTTGTCGTACTTGTTCTGCGGTCACATTTTTATTATTCCGATGTTCGATTCATCGTCAACACTAGGCCTAGCCTGGCACATGGAGTCATTCCCGTTATCTGGGCTGGCAGAAGACCAGTTCAAAGAAGGGATAGATTTGGAAGGATTGTTTAACAATGCATGCAGTGATGATATGATACACTGAGGCGTTAGACGCTTTGTGCGAATCTGACACATCTTTTCTTTCTGTCTCAGAGCAGA
>OLKM01002935.1:0-49404 GCA_900291075.1 Melanogrammus aeglefinus | reverse complement strand
CCTCTCCTCCCTCTCTCTCTCTCTCTCTCTCTCTCTCTCTCTCTCTCTCTCTCTCTCTCTCTTTCTCTCTCTCTCTCTCTCTCTCTCTCTCTCTCTCTCTCTCTCTCGCATAGGCAACAACCTATGCACTTAGCTCAGTGAATTTTTTTTTTAATGCTAATAGCAAATATCTTTCGCTGCCCAATAGTCTTTTGTTTCACTCACAGCAAAATTATATTAAAAGATCACTTTCAGGGGCAGACAACACAAACACATTCAGGCCAGTTTGACAGAAGAACACACCAGAAAAGGCCTGTTTAGTAAGCAGGATTTGATGCCCGCATTCCTACACTTAATCACATAAAATGCAATTCAATATGGAAGTAAATCCAAGTATTCAGGAAATACCAGATACTCAGATTGAGAGATGAAAACGTAATACATACATATTACTAGTATTTGGGCATGTATTCTGTATTCTGGCTAACTGGATACATTTTAAAATTAACCTTCCCAACACTGCCTCTTCACAGGAACGGGCCGAAATGGCAACGCCAACTCGTGTGTTGGTAGTGGACCGCCATGGGTCTTTGAGAATTAGAGTGCCCCTCCTTGTCAGTCAGAGTTGTCACTGTCCCCTGTTAGGAAGCCAACGTTATATCCGAGATCATTCAAAGACCATGACAATAACCCTTAATGTGACTGCGATCCTGACTGATGCTTTGGCAAGTGTCCCTGAAAACACAGTTGAGGCTTTTAGTCTCTGCTCCTCCAGATCACGAACCAGTGACGAGACAGGCCTTGGTGATACGGCTGCGCAAGGACAGAAAGGTGCTCACTATCCCTGCTGGTCGAGTCTACAAATACCTTTTGGCGCGGGTTAGCCTTTTGACAGGATATATTGGGGTTATCAGGGAATCGTGTACCATGCTGTTCCTAGCCTCCTCATAGAAGAACACCTGCCGAGGGTCTAGAAACTGTTTGCTGCACCTAGTCGACGTTCCTTTGTGGGGTCATCAAATTGCATTAAAATTCCCATCCAAAATGCAGACCCGAACATGCCTTTACTGAACGAGAGAACCACTCTCGGCCACCCTTGAGGAAATTGCTGATGGTGGAAACCTGGATCCTGGAGTCCTTGAGGCAATGCAGCATGACGTTGCCCAACCTTCCAGCTTCAGCTAACACAGATCCAGTGCCCTACCTTGAACGCATCGAAGCAAGACAGACAGATCAAAAGACAAGTGGCACCCTCCTGTACGTATCACATCTAGCAGAGGATGAACGAGAGTAGTTAAGACTGCAGTGTTCAGGGAAATGTTGTTCAAGGAACTTCAGCACGTGCGTTTGCCAAATACGATGCTGACACTTGGTTGTATTCTACCTACAACTTAGAATCAACCGCACAGATGGAAACACCCGTCCAAAAGTCTTACAATGCCATCCCAAAGCCCTTGTATCCGAGAGGTGAAAAGGACTACGTTCAGAACTTGCTTGACCGTGGTTTTTGGATCAGAAAATCCACCTCAGCCTACTCTTCTCCTGTGGTCTGTGTTGAGAAAGATAAAAAGACATGAGCCTGCGGCTCTGTGTTTGACGTCCGTGGACTGAACAACAAAAAACCATCCTGACCGTCAATTCCACTTCCCTGCCGTATCAAGACCTCCTGACAAAACTTAGGAGTACATACTCAATGGTTCTCCACTAATACTTGCCCGAAGGCCAGTATCTACCACCAAGGCTTGTTGAAAAGAGCTGCCGTTCACCTGACCGCTTTTAGCACACCGGGTTATGAGTGGGCACGCCTCCATTTCGGCCTCACCAGGACTACTCACAGCAAGCAATTTTTCCTCAGCCGCTGCATGGAAAGGCATGCTGCGCTGTTCTTGAGGGAAGTGAATGCTAGTTTCTTCCTTAATTGGATGAGTCCTGTGCTTTTCCAAAGACATTCCAGGGGCATCGTTGAGGACTTGAGACAGAGTGCTGTGTCGCCTGTGACAGAGGGCATAGGTGTGAAGCTACGTGCCCCGAAAATAGTGTGAGCTGTATCAAACGCCAAGTCAGGTTATGTCGAAACGCCTGGTCACAAGTGACGGGTGTTTCAGATGAGATCCACAATTTTCACTCAAGCACCTGGAAGACGGTCGTGTGCATGATGAAGTTAGAGACAGCCAAGAATGTGCGGAGAGGTCCGAGCTCTGCTGGTTTCTTGGGCTACTATCGCGCTCATTCATTCCAGGGGACTTTCCAGAAATTAGCCTGACCACTGTTTAGCTCCAAGAACAGCCTGGCTGCCTTCCAACAAGAGTGCTGCTTACAGCAAAGTCCAACAAAGAGGCAGAACATGGCGCATTAACATCGCAGGGGGACACCAGGTTCAGTTTGACCCGCGGACACAGTGCTGTTTCCCGCCTTGTTGACATGTTGATAACCCCCCCATTTTGGCCTACCCAATTTCCATTTGCATTTTGTCCTGCCACACTGATGCATCCAATGAAGGGTTTGGGGGCTGTGCTCTTTACCAGGAAAACAGCCGATAGTAAAACTCTGGGTTATGCTTATGGTTTCCCAGGTCACTTCACGCCTGCTGAGAAGATCACCTCTGTCCAGTAAGCTGAGTTCCTTGCCCTGAAGGGCATCTCAATAAATTTTGTGATATCTGTGATTATGCACCAACATTCACTGTGTATACAGATAACAACCCCCTCACCTACGTCCTTGAGCACGGCCAAGATTGAACTCGCTGGTTGGACACCGCTGGTTGCCTGAATTAGCATGACTTCAACAGGTTTAACCATCAAGTACTAGGCCCGGCACAAGGCAAATGTTGATGCGAACACTCCTGTCCCAGGTATCCAGTTGAAGCTCGCAAGATGGACTTGTTGGAGTACTTGATGATAATGAATCCACCTGAGGGTTGTATCTGTTATCTGGCAGGGGACAAAGCCGAGAGAGATGAGGTTGTACCCTGGCTGCCCGGCCTTCAGATCTCCCACATTGGATGGATGACCCTCGTCCTGTGACCGTACACCCATGTTCACCCCAGAGGACTCAGAGATGCCAGAAAAGACGGATGAGTCCATTGGTGAGCAGTGATCCAGTCTTAAAAGGAGACGGATGGAAATCCAAAGAGACAAAGACCAGAGGCAATGCAATCAGGACGCGACAGCTCACACCATGAGTGGCACACAGAGCTCAAACTGGGATAAAGCGAATCTGGTACAGCAGTCCGGACAAAATCAACAGCTAGTCCTTCCCAAAAGCACTCGGTTTACTGGCTTCCTTGATGCCAAGGCGCCGACCATTGAGGACTACATCATCCGCCGTCAAGTGCTCATGCATTTAACAAAAGCGACCTGCTGTTCATGAGAAAGCAACCATGGACTTCTCAATCACAACCAGTCGCCCTTATTGAGCTGCTCTCTGTCGACTACCATGCACCACTGATCCAGTAAAGGAGGTTATGGTACGTCTTGTTGTAGTAGATCACTTCACCTGTTTTTGCTCAGGCTACCCAACCTCGAAATAAGACTGACAACAGCACAGCGGCTGAAAAGATCTTCACGAGATTCATTTCCCCGCGCGTTCGGGTACCCCTCAAAACGCCTATCACCATGACCAGGGCCGGGAGTTCGAGGAACACCCTATTTCAGAGACTCCCAGCAAGCTGGCAGGAATTTCTCACTCCCAGAACTACTCCCTTACCATCTGCAGGGAAACCCTGTTCGAACGCTTGAATTCAGAACGGCCTGCTCCAGATGCTCAGAGACGCTCAATGAGGAAAAGAAGGCAGAGTGGAAAAGACCATCTTCCCAGCATTGTCCCACCTACAACTTGTACAACACATGAGGCACGGGCTACTCACCTTCTTTCTTCTCTTTGGAAAGACAATCACAGCTCTCCATCGGCCAGATCTTCAACCTTCACCCAGATCGCAAGCACAGACACGGCAGGAGTATGGCCCAGCCTGGCCTTCCCGGATGCAGGAGGCATAACCGGAATTGCCTCAGAAAAGCAGCAAGAAGTCCTCTAAGAAAGGGAAGAGGTACTATGACAACAGGTGCCAGGGGTGTTCTGCTGCATCCAGGTGATCGTGTGCTTGTCAGGAACCTGTCTGAGAGAGGTGGCCCAGGAAAACTCCGATCTTACTGGGAGGGGGAAAATCCACCGTGTCATCGAGAGGCTAGGAGACGGTTCAGTTTATCGTGTCCAAGTAGAAACAGGTGACCGAACCCACCGGGTTCTCCACCGCAACCTCCTCTTGCCTGTCAGTGACTTGCCAGTAAGCCATGAACAACGTGATACTGGTGTGGAGAAGCCACAAAGACAGAGACATCATGTTCAGCCCAGAGAAGCCACCAAGGCAGATTCCAGCACCTCCAGTGATGAGGGAGAGTGCTCATACAACCTCAGACCTTTGCCTGTGTATGAGAGAAAGGCTGTCAGACACCATTCACCTCAACGTGAACTTCACAGCAAGCTGAGGGCTGTGGCTCCAGCATATCAGCCTTTGAGGATGTATGGCAGGCAGAAGCATCTGACCCTTCGATGACAGAAGTGTCAATGCCCGCACCACGAAGGATAGATCTGTCCCCAGCTGTGGAAGGAGAGGAACAACACAGGGATGATGCTGTGGAGAGTGGAAGTCCTCAGGATTCTGACAGATATGTTGTACCTGTTCCTCAGCCAGTGAGAGAGGTAGAACAGCAATTGCGGAGGTCCACCAGACCAGTGAAACCCAGAAGCATCTTCACGTATGATCATTCAGGACAACCTTCCTACCAGCCTTGGAGAATGGGAGCAAATGCATTGTACTGTGTCCCGCATCCCATGCTCACCCACCCGTGTTTCCTGAGATGTGCTACTACCCTTCCCAAGCTATTATTGGACATATGGAGGAATTGACCGTGACCAGAACATTGGCATTGGACATACAATCTTACTTACATACGACCTTACCTGTGACTGACGTTCGGCAGATTCAACACTCCTGTTGACACTGATGACCCCTGGGGACTGTTCTTACCTGACCTTTCGACTGTTGACTCCTTATCTGATGACTAACTTGACACAGCGCCACAGATAGTTTAGTTCTAGATGTCAGGAGACAACTTTTAAAGTGGGAGAGAGTGTAACGGGTATAGAAAATGGCTTGAGTTATAAAAAACAGTTCCCCCCCACCCATTTTCTGGTTTAAGCGGTTAATTGCAATAGCGGTCAATATTGACCCTTATTGTATTATTTTTCCTGCCACTAGATGGCACTGTGCACTGTTGACGTAGTGGGTTGCCATGGAGACGTAGCTCGCGTTAATAAACTGTTGATTGCTTGAGCAAAATTGAAAACTGTTGTTCTCCACTTGTTATTACCCACAGCGCAAACCAGCCTGTGGGCCTTGTACCTGCCTAGATTCCCCTAGATCTGAGGCCAGTAACATTTACCTGGCAGTACTTTCACAAATTTTTCCATGATTTTCTAGCTAGCAGTGACTCGCACGCACGTCCCACACCTCGCACCGCGCCCCCCCTGTCATAACTCCGGGCCCCCCCTAGGGGCCGCGCCCCCCAGTTTGAAAACCACTGCATTAGACTAAAATGAAGATATAGATCTAAATTGAAATATAAAATCAACAGTACCTACATTAAACTTTAACCTAAATTCAGATATAAAATAAATTAACGTTAGCTACAATAAACTTTAACCTAAATTAAAATATAAAATAAAATGAACAGTAGCTACAATAAACGGTGCAGACAGTAAACAGTGCAAATGAAAGCAAATCAGTGCAGATGGTAGAACAGTGCAAATGAAAGTAAAACAGTGCAGATGGATGTGCAAAATACAGATATAAATAAAATGTCTATTGTTGTTGTCCTCCCTGCCTTTACTGGAAGCTGTTGTACAGTCCGATGGCCAGGGGGACGAAGGAGTTTTTGAATCTATTAGTGGAGCTGGACTGGGACAGCAGTCGGCCACTGAAACACACTCCTCTGCCCTGTTGAAGGTGTCGTACAGAGGGTGGTGGGTGTTGTCCAGGATGGACAGCAGTTTGTCCAGGGTCTTTCTCTCTGCCACTGTCACCAGAGACCAGCTCTGTGCCCACTACTGAGCCAGCTCTCCTCACCAGTCTGTCCAGTCGAGCGGCGTCTGTCTGTCCTCGCTGCTGCTCCTCCCCAGCAAACCACAGCATAAAAGAGCACGCTGGCCACCACAGACTGGTAAAACATCTGCAGTAGTTTTTGGCAGATGTTGAAGGACCCCAGCCTTCTCAGGAAGTACAGACGGCTCTGCCCTTTCCTGTGTAGAGTGTCCATATTTGCTGTCCAGTCCAGCTTGTCATGCAGCTGCAGCCCCAGATACTTGTAGGTCCTGACCACCTCCACATCGACCCCCTCGATGGACACGGGTTGGAGATGTGGTTTCTGCCTTCTGAAGTCTACCACCATCTCCTTGGTCTAGGAGGTGTTCAGCTGCAGATGGTTGGACCTGCACGACCTCATGAAGTCCTCGACCAGCCTCCTGTACTCCCCCTCCCTTCCATTCTTGATACAGCCAACTATCGCAGTGTCGTCTGTCTGAGTATTTCTGCACGTGGCAGAGGCCAGAGTTATGCTGGAAGTCAGATGTGTACAAGGTGAAGAGGACGGGAGAGAGCACTGTCCCTTGTGGTGCTCCTGTGCTGCTGACCGCAGTGTCTGACGTGCAGCCCTTCAGTCTGACGTACTGTGGTCTCTCCGTGAGGTAGTCTGTAATCCATGTAACCAAGGGTGGGTTCACTCTCTTCTCTGTCAGCTTGTCTCTCATCAGGAGCGGCTGGATGGTGTTGAAGGCACTGGAGAAGTCAAAAAATGTGATCCTCACAGCGCCGCTCTCCTTGTCCAGGTGAGAGTGGGCCCTATGGAGCAGATAGAGGATGGCATCCTCCACGACCACCTTCTCCTGGTATCCAAACTGCAGTGGATCTTGTGCGTGGTGGACCTGGGGTCTGAGGACATGGAGCAACAGCCGTTCAAATGTCTTCATAATGTGTGATGTCAGTGCTACTGGTTTGAAGTCACATGGCTCCCTGGGGTGTTTTTTCTTAGGAACCGGGATGAGACGTGAATACTTCCAGAGCACTGGGACCCTCCCCAGCTGCAGGCTCAGGTTGAATACATAGTGGAGTGGCTCCCACAGTTCAGCAGAACAGGCTCTAAGCATCCTTGGACACACACTGTCCGGGCCTGCTGCTTTCCTTGGACGAAGCCTCCTCAGCTCTCTGCTCTCACCTGATCCTTGGTGATGGGTGGTGGGGGAGGGGGTTGAACTGTCCATGGTGTGTGGAGGGTGGGGTGGTCTGGCAGTCTGAGGTGGTGGAATTGGGGGAGGTGATGAACATGGTGGAGGTGTGAAGTGGGCCATCGCTGGTTGTGGGAGCTGGAGTATCAAACCTGTTAAAAAACAGGTTTAGCTGGTTTGCTCTTCAAGCATCCCCCTCCCCTGTGACGCTGCCCTTCTTCTTGCAGCCTGTGATGGTTTTCATGCCATCACAGACCTCCCTCAGGTTGTTTTGCTGCAGCTTCTGTTCTACCTTCCTTCTGTAGTCCTCCTTCGCCTCTCTCAGGTGGACCGTCTCTGTCACCATCCTTGAATGCCCTCTTCTTCCTGTTCAGGATGTCCTTGGCATTACTGGTGATCCAGGGCTTGTTGTTGGGGAAGCAGCGTACAGTTTTGATAGGGACCACAACGTCCATACAGAAGTTCAGGTAGTCAGTAGTGCAGTGTGTGACCTCCTCTATGGACACTCCAGTCAGTACATTCAAAGCAGTCCCTCAGAGCCTCTGCTTCCTCAGGAGACCATTTCCTGAAGGGACGTTTGGTCGTAGACTGTCTCTGGATCTGTGGTTTGTACTGTGGCGAGAGCAGGACCGGGTTATGGTCAGACTTTCCCAGTGGGAGCAGAGGAGTGGCAATGTAAGCTTCCCTCACGTTGGCATACAGGAGGTCTAATGTCCTGTTCTTCCTGGTGGGGCAGCTTACAAACGTGGTTGAAATCCCCGGAGACAGCGATGAATGTGTCTGGGTGTTGTGTTTGCAGTCTCGCGATGGTTGAGTGTATGACGTCACACGCGGTCTCTGCGTGCGCACGCGGAGGGACGTAAGTCCCGATCCGCTCTCACTGTAGTGAATCCAGGTAGATCCACATTAGCGTCCGGGGTGTTCTGGGTTAGCCAGGTTTCAGAGAGGCAAAGTAAGCTGCACTCCCTGAACGTCTTGTCCGTCCTCACAAGGGCAGCCAGCTCGTCCGTCTTGTTGGTCAAACAGTTCACATTACCCATCACTATCGACGGAACCGAGGGCTTGTACTTCCACCGCTTAGCCGCTAGCCTAGCCTTCACCTTCGCTCCGGCTCTGCAGCCGCGGCGCCTCCTCTTCAGCTCCTCAGGTATGGGGTGGAAAATGCCAGCACGTCCCATTTTTTGGAGTGAAAGCAGCTTCTCCCTTGAATAAACAAGATGTTTACCGCTATGCTCTCCTGGTAAAGTCAGTGTATCCATAGGATATATAAAGTTATACACAGCTAGTGTTACATAAAGAGTTGAAAAATTACAAAAACACACTTAAGTTACTAAAAATAACACGACACGCACAGAGCTACTGGATAAGCGTTCTGCTCGCGCCGGCGCAGATGGCCATGGACTAGCAATAGTAGTAGCCTGCTCCAGACAGTGTTAACTTTTCTTTTAGCAACAACTTTCTTGGATACGTGGATTTGCAACATGTTCCACTAGCTGGTCACGTATCATGTCATCACAGCTATCAAATTCACAAGTAGCAACTAACCTTCGCAAAGCAGTCACATACTGAATGATTGATTCATCCGCTAGCGGGACTCGTTTTCTAAATGTGTGTCGTTCGACGACAACGTTTACCTTTGGCGTGAAGTAGCCATGCAGGGCAGCTATCGTAGTTGCCAATGTAGCACCAGTCTCCGGCAATGTGTAAAATATTCTTTGTCCCTCTGTTCCTAAGCAGTGAAGTAAAAGGGCAGGTTGTCTTGCTTCAGTCCAGTTTAGTCCATCCACGTCAATGAGCAAGCAGCAGTTCTTGAACATTTGTTCCCAAATCTTGAATGGAACGGCGGGCTCCCCCGGCGCAGGCAGAAAAAAATCCGGGACAGGCGCTGTAGCAGTCATATTGAAACATTAAAATGCAGCAAAAAAATCTGTAGTGCAAAACCTGAGTAAGTTCCTCATCGCCAATTTGTTATATTGCAAGTAATAATAAGCACAGGAGACCGACATACGTTCAAGTGTCATTATATTGAAGGTAAGCGATGTAGCACTGTAGGTCTAGCTCCCTAGCCTATCTCTACATGCGTTCTCTACTTCTTCTCTAGTACCACAACACACTACATAACAGTAGAGCCACCTAGTGGTGTAATCAGGTAGTGGACACAACACATACTTTCTTGCACATCTGTGCAATGCAAACGAAAGCGCTTCCACAAGTCATGTCTGAAGCTGAGCAGGGGGCCAAACAGTTGGCAATGTGTAGACAAACAATGGAATATGTTATGTAATAAAAAAACAAAAAATAAATGAGGTTGTGGTCCAGAAACGCTTTTTATAAATAAATGTATATTTATACAAATTAATTCAAAATATATATTTTTTACCATAGTATATATTGTATGTATGTGTTTGTAGTCCTGTAAAAAATAAATGTGACCCATACATACATAGATGAACAATAAAAAAATATATATGTTTTATATGTAGTTCAGAGTCAGAGAAAACAATTGTACCACGTCTCTTCTCTGTAGGGACAACTGATGGGCAAATATTACAATATTATAATATTACATAACACAATATTAACGGCATGACTGTCGTTTGTATTTGATTATGGTCGAAGTTGTGGTTGATTGCTGACCCAGTTTACCACTGAGATCAACGGGTCAGTGGGATCGGTCATCAAAGCCGGTGCTCAAGATGGCGGCGCAAAGCTACAGTGACGTGACAAATAGGAATTGTTTAGACAACTATTTAGACAACTATTGCAGGCAAACTACCGACCGATTTTTTGGGGGCTGAGCTCAACGCAACCTTCAGAAATTCCTCCTGTGTTGAAAAAGTGTTGAAAAAGGAAAGAGCAAATCAAGAGTTCATCTCAAAAAGGGACCTGTAGACTTCAATCAATGCACACTGTCAATGCAGACAGAAGTTTAATTACAAGTGGTGTTAAGATAAGGAGGGTGGCCATGCTGACCCCAGCTCTCTACCACAGGAGGAGGGGCTTCCTGTCCGTCCTGGCCATGTCCGACAGGCAGCTGAGCAGGAGGAGCAGGTCCGGGACCAGTTTCCCAGGAGCAGTGCTGCAAATGACCTCCCTCACAACATAGACGTTGTTGTAGTCCATCCCCTGAGCCGTGTAAGAATCAGGCCTTTGCTTCAGTATCCCGTAGGTGTTGACGATGAACTCAGTAAAGGGAGGGTGCAGAGCCCGATTGTACCCGAGCTGGGCCAACCTCCCCATCAGGTCCGTGTACCTCTTGGAGACATGGAGGCCATACCCCTCATCCACCCGCCCGATCAACGGGTGTGTGCTCACCTGCAGGAGCATCAGACAACATAGGAGTGTGTGGCTTTTTAATATTGTACGTACCTGATATTGTTGGGTTTGTCAGATATTTCATTTTTTAACTGTTAGAAAACAATCAGGAAGAGTTCCTCTTGCATCACAACAGTGATGTTCAATCGGTATCATGGAAGAAAGCTCTCTATAACTTATAGGTTTTAAGTGCTCTGACAAATTAATCTTGTTCTGATAGTCACCATGCTAAGAAAACTCAAACTAACAAGTGTCATTGCATGCCCACACCATTCACTTTTCAATGTCCCCATTCATTTTTCAACTGTCACCTTCCACAACAGGGCATACACTGTTGAGCGCCATTGTGGTGAAAGTATCAGCAGGCAACAGTTAGTCACACAATAGCCAATGCAATTCAATTCTGAATGTTCCAATTCTATAATATCTTGGAGAGTAACTTGTGTTAATTGTGTAACACCAAAATGCTTACCTGGATGATTTTTTCTGGTATGTTGAGCACAGTAAAGCCATAGAGTCTAGCCTGGCTTTGGAACACATGCGAAAGAATCCTCCTGTCCAGCTGAAAGGCGATCTCTCCAATCAGCCGTTCAGGGTCTGAATTGAAAGAGAAAGTCTAATTGTAGCCGATGCATTCATTCATTGAGCCCTCCCTATGGTGTCCATCCCAAGATTTCATTGTTGTATTTAGTGATACATGTTTCCATAACTGACCTTTAACCTTTCGAGGCACAGGAGACTGACTGTAGGTTTCAACTGCTGGCTTCACTCTCGTTTCAGTGTGCATGGAACTTTTTATGAAAGACTCAAAGCTGATCGGAGAGGAGGTTTTGTGCACAGGTTTCAGGCCCCTTTGGTGCAAGTTTCTTCTGAACTGGCTCTTCCCCAGGGTGTCTTGGATATGAGTGGTTGGTTTACTTCCTGAAGGAGCACATACACAAACGGAAGATACCATCTTACCAGGTAAGGAGTCACGAGTAAAGGAACCAAAGAGTCACTTCGTATTGCATGAGATATTTAACAATTCTATGCCGAAGGCGAAGGGAATAGTGGGGAATAGCCGATAGTGGGCTATTTCCCACTATCCACGGAGCCTGAGGTGAATAATTGTTTTAGTATATACTACACATGAACACTCCAAAAATAAACAAGATAACACGCTTTGCCGGGATTTATTTGTTTTTATTAGCGGTTTAATTGTTTTTATTAGCGTGTCGTGACAACCGTCACGCAATATCCCGAGTTTGAGATCTTCATTGTGGGTTATTGCCCGATATCCCGAGATAGCGAACCAATTAAATAGCCCCATCTTAGGAGGTTCACGTGTAACATATACTAATAGCGAATATGTAAGGAAATATAAAATGGCAATCTGAATGATAGATTTGATTTGATTTGCACCAACTTAGTAGGCCTATATCCTATATGACTCAATCTCTTACTTTGGTAACTTCAATTACTTAATTTTTTAATGGAGATTTTCAGAATAAATGTTCAAAATTTTCAAGATACTTTGTTACTCCACTCAGATAATGTCTTAGACTAGGTTACCCCGCCCATTCTGCCGGTGATTTGAGTTTGCCCTGCAGAAAGGTCTAGTTTCGATAAGTTTTTGTGGGAGCCAATCACCATGCTGGCTTTTCCCCCTGGTGCGCTATTGGATGGTTTAACACAATGACGACAGGGAAGCAGCCAATTGCGTACAGAGTCATACACCCATTGATCACGCCTCTTGTGCTGAAGAAAATCACAGTAACTTCCCAAGACCACCGTTCAATCTACGATGGAGCTTTGTCTGGCAATAACCAGGCTAATACTTTCTTAGTTAACAAAGATCTTCTAATATTACTATAGGTATGTTCTAACCTAAAATTGCAAAAAGCGAACTCGTCAATATTACCCTGTATGTACCCTATTACCCTGTTATATATTTTTCTTTTATTAAGTTGCAGCTTTCATTACAGAGCTGTACAACGTCTTACCTTCTGGGTCCATGAGAACACCCCAGCTGGTCACATTGTTCTTGGTAGTCAGCTCCAGGCTTTCTTTGACCAGGTTTAACACCATGTTCAAGTGGTTGTTTTCATGCTTGAGGTTTTCATTCTCAGAAAGCAATGTAACGTTAGCCTGCTCAAAATCCATCAATGCCATTTGCGATGGGAGGCCTCACTGATCAGAGATCAAACACGTGTCCAGTGAGGTCTGTGATTTGAGGATTATTGGCTCTGACCAACATAGATCTGACATGAATAGCATCACTTTCCCTTTGTGATGTCACAAGGGGTCCAGAGATTCCGGTTTCTCTTGTAAATGCTTATTGGGAAAGACTGTATGTTTAGAAAACATTACTTAAGGTTCTGATCATTATGTAAATGAAGTCGAAGAAAATATGGAAATATTTTATCGACCAATCAACAATCACATTATTTAGCTAATATGTTACTTCATTATATAAGTACTTGACATGTCAATGGCAAGATAATAGAGTGATAAATAAAACACTATGTGTTCACGTGTTCACTTCTTGCTTTCCCAACCATCTCCAGAAGGTATTAGAATATGTTGATGATCTGTTTACAGGTTGAGGGCAGCAGATTCATACTCTTTCAGGCTCAAAGCAGGTTTCTTGTTGCCAAGCAGAAGTTGTGGGTCAACAGGCAAGGAATAAACTTTATGAAATATTATTTGGAGATATCAATTACACTTAGGGCATTTAGCAGACGCTTTTATCCAAAGTGACTTTGGTTAATACACACATTGACACACCGACGGCAGAGTCAACCATGCAAGGCGACAGTCAGCTTGTCAGGAGCAATTAGGGGTTAGTGTCTTGCTCATGGACACATCAACACTCGGAGGAGTGTTGATGTTGTTGATGTTGATGATGATCTCAAGCTAGGAGGAGCTTGGGATCGAACTAGCAACCTTTCAGT
Organism: Melanogrammus aeglefinus; assembly: GCA_900291075.1. NCBI lineage: Eukaryota > Metazoa > Chordata > Actinopteri > Gadiformes > Gadidae > Melanogrammus > Melanogrammus aeglefinus. The sequence continues at coordinate 35,899 of OLKM01002935.1, read as the reverse complement.
CACAATGCCATTGTGTCTTGCCATTCACAAGGCTCAAATGGCCCCCATTTGATAGTAAGCAACTTGCTTTGTTCAAATAGATATGATATATATGATATGTCAGTTTTGGTCAATGGAATGTTGTGTGCTGTTGCGGTCATTAGTTAAAATGGCATAGGGATCCGTCAGCTATTAGTGAGTGAAATGTGCTTTGTGGATATCTGTTTCCAGGTTTACTGCACCTTCTTCTGTAAAAGCCCATTTAGGTCCTACACAGCGGGCTCTCTTCTGGAACTGGTTTGGGTTCATCTCAGGTGCATGAGATATGCTTCTCATTGGCAGAGAACACAGCGATGGAGGACCAGAGGGAGAGAACACAGCGATGGAGAAGCAGAAGGGGAGAACCCAGTGATGGAGGAGCAGAGGGAGTGAACACAGCAATTGAGGAGCAGAGGGGGAGAACGCAGCGATGGAGGAGCAGAAGGGGAGAACACAGTGATGGAGGAGCAGGGGGGGAGAACACAGCGATTGAGGAGCAGAGGGGGAGAACACAGCCATGGAGGAGCAGAGGGGGAGAACACAGTGATGGAGGGAGCAGGTTTCAAAATGGTTTCAAAATCGATCTCTACCTCTTTTTTTTGCTATCTCTCTCTACAACTCTAGAATTAGACCTCAAGCAGCCTTAAATAGTGCATGGTCGCCTTGACTGAAAGAGGCGGAGAATAGGGGCTGGTGGTCCATATCTAGGCATGGGGAGGCCTTAGGACCATGGTCAAGGGGGAACAGGAGAGCATCTACTGCACCAGGGTGACCCCCAAACAGGGCCAGTGTTGAAGCCAGGCTTCTCAACATCAGGGAGCTACCAGAAGATTGGGATTGATAGGACCGCCCAGGATGGTTGTAAGGTTGTCCTTGGATATTGTCAAAGCTTCAAGAACAGCAATGTTTGTTAACTGCAACGATAGACCTTAAAAAAATATTTTACATATTTAGCATCTATCATTCACAAAAGTCACATGTCATAGTGATAGTTATTTAGGATTGCATTTCCTTTGCATGGTGGACAAGCAGGGGGATGGAGAGACCTTGAAGACAGCACCACTGGAGCCCATGCACACTTTGATTCTTATTATTATGAATTTCTATCTCATTTTGTATTTCTTTATAAAAAAAATTGTTGCTTGCAATAATGTGCTTTTATACGTTCAGAAGAAGGATAAGTGTTTCCTGGTTTTAAACATAAGTGGAGTAGCCAACCGTGGCTGTTTATCCCCTGAAGTCCGTCGCTCCGGCTCTCCAGCGCCCCCTTGAGGACACTATAGTTGTCTGGTGGTTTCACAGTGCCAAAAACCTTAAAGTTGAACTATGCAACTTTTTTTCAGCTTAACTTACCTTAATTAAGCAGGTTAAGAGTCATTGCGATTGTTCACTTTAGGCAAAATAAAAAAATATTACTGTTTAAGCGTCCCCGCCCGCTTCCATTTTGGACGCAGCCTCCTTTTTTTTTTTTTTTTAAACATCGTTTTTATTGCTAAAAAAAAAGTCAAATACAGACTGAATAAATGAATTAATATCTAAAGTATGTTGTATTGTTTATTTTTGCCAACATTTGACATGTACAATAGTTAAGGCCAGAAGGAACGACGAAAGCAGGCAACACTCCTGGGAAAATAGCATGAAAAACATCTTTGGGGGAAAAAAGAAAAGAAAAAAAAAGGGCCTCCTCCTTCCTTTTTTGAAAAAGGCAGGACGCTAAACATGTTTTTTTTTTATTTTGCCTTATGGGTCGATTGGTGGCTGTTTCCCCCTAGCCATCTGGGCGGAGAAAGGGAAAATGCACGTTTCTGCCATCGACCTGCCGCCAACTCTCGCGGGAGCTGACCCTGCATAGTGGGCCTTTAATTGCACTAACCACATAGGAGATTTTAAACCAAATTTATTCCAGGACTTGAATGTCATTGACAATTAAATTTAAGAGGCAATATGCTCATTTCAATTCAAATTCAAGGGATGTTGAGATAAAGTATCATTTAATTCCCGTTTATTTTATTTAACCAGACATCAACGTCTGCATCAGAGAGGATGCACATTTAGAGGACATAGGCCAACCTAGCATATCAGATTAATTAACCCTACACTTGAGCATCTTGTGACAATGAGAAACATATCTTATTACTAAACAATGTGGATGCATTAAATAATTGATATTGCTTTATTGGCAAGAGTTCTCGAGAAAATAATACAGGCCTAAATTCCTGAGGTCATATGCAATATCTTGATTTGTATATCCTTCTTTAATTTCATGTAACACACGTTTGTGTTGAATAAATAAATATTAAGTAATGTTTGATAGTTATTTTCTAAAATAACTCAACAAATGAAGACCTCAGCAGTTGTCATGGAGTTTGGAGGAGTTATATATGTTTTCAGCACTTGTTCTGGCAGCTGCTTCGTGTGGCTTTGATCAGTTTATAGGTGCATATAAAAGAGGATTTGTGCAGGAGCCATTGCCGTTTTAAATAGGGTTGACAATAGTTCCAACACCGCTGACCCTTTGTTCAATACTATCCTTCAACAGACTAGATTAAGACTGAGAAGGCCTATAACAGAAGCCAAACGAAATTATACAAAATACTTTAAATATTTTTTATTGAATGAAACAATTCATGTATTAGTTCAATTGCAAGTTAAAATAAAGGATACTCTTGCATTGAGACAATATTAATGCGTCTTAAAATTTGTTTTGTTTCTTAAACAGGTAAAGGCATACAATTTCTTGCCATATGCAATCCTTTATGAAACAAATGTACAAAAAAGGCCAACATGGTCACAAAGAAGATTTTAAAGTTAGAACAAAAAATTTACTAGGGGAATAAGGAATTTGGGATTTATTGCTACCGTCATCCCCAATTTTTTTATTCAATTACATGAACATTAGGGGTGATTGACCCTGACCTGTCAACAAACATAAGAGCTGGAGTATCACTTGTAGACATTTTACAGTTTTTTCTTAAATGTAGAGCTTCATAATAAATACATAAATAACAAATTTTGAAGGCACATTAGAGTCACTGACGTCAAAGATTCACATTTCAAACCCCCTTATGCCCTGTTCAGTAGTAACCGGGGGTGAGCGATTCAAACGTCATCTCAGCTGTCACCTTACTGATGCACAGTGAAGCCACCTGATGAGAAGTCATTATAAACTGAAGCATCACAATCTGTCTTGCTGCGAACAACACATTTGTAAAAATAACACGTACAATATGAACACTGACCATAGATCATTATAATTGCATAGCCTAGCCAAATAAAATAGTGGTTTAAAACTATAGAATACTGAAAGCTGTATTGGGATACATTCTTAGAGTGGGTTTTTCTTTTTTACGGATGGTTTTCAAAAGCCTGTAGGAGGGTACAAAAAAAGAATCCCTTAACATAAGACTCGAATGCACCTCTGAATGCATTCAGAGGTGTAAAGTATTCCTTACACAATTTAATGCAACATTAAATCTTAATTCAGCAATGACTGTTCTGTTCTCTAAAGGTTATTAACATTTCTTAAATATTTCCCCAAATCTAACAAATAATAAATATTCACACATCATCGATCCAAATACTCCCTAGGTCTGTTCGTATTTGAATAACATGAAACAGTAGCTCCTGGTGTCTGTTGTTTCCTCTGGCTCTTTGGTTAACAACACTGCTGGTGGCTGGCGGCCATTACTACCCCCTGCCTTTCCCCCTGCTCTCTCCTCCGATTGCACTGTCCTGAGATGGGGGGGGGGGGGGGTGCCACTCGATTCTTACTGCATGCGGTCTGTCTGTGGCTGGTACTGGCCGAATGCTGCGGCGGCGGCGGCGGCCCCAGGGGTGGCTGCGGTTGCCAGGGGCTGCTGCATGGCATAGCCATAGCCCGCCATGTAGCTGGCGGGCGCCGGCGAGGCAGCGTAGGGGTACTGGTCGTAAGCGGCGGCAGCAGCGGCGGCGGTGGCGGCGGCAGAGTACTGAGCGTACGCCGCTCCGGTGTAGTCAAGGTATTGGGAGCTGGCGGCCGCGGCGGCTGTTGCCGTGGCAGCAGACTGCTGAACGTGAGGGATCACCATGCTGGGCTGCATGAAAGCCTGTGGGTAGACGTAGTGGGCAGGGATCCTGTTGACACAAACGGAACGGGGCAGAGCGTCACGTGGCGCTATCGCGTAGAGCAGAGAAAACTGCAAGTGCCACAAATATTGCAACCAACTCTGTAAAGTCCAATGACACAGCAAATCCATTCAAAACCTACAGTCAATTAAAAAAAAGCTGTAAAGCCACAAGGTAAAACAAGTGCAGCTTTAAGGTTTTGGTCAAAAAGCATTTGAGTCGGCCCAGTGCTCCACCCAGTAGCACCCAGTAACACCTGAGAGGCGCTTCTCACAATGCGAGCTTATCGCACCACAACACATCAAGAGAGGATGTAAACTGATCTTATTCCAGTCCACATTCTATCACACCAACACCACACTTACAGGCATGCCAACGCGTGTTAATGGGTCCAAGAAAAGTGTTCATAAAAACCAATAACCAACACCAAGGGTTGGTGTAACGGAGCAGGCCGATCAATGCAAGTCATGTACTTGGTGCTTTAGGTTCTGCACAGGCCACAATTTATCTAGTGGGAGAATTGAAAACATGTCAGAAATGAAATACATCACTGTTACATAAGAGGCACGTGAATAATATAACTGTCAGAGGAGAAACTAATATGAAATAATTGCTTAAAACAAGCTTGATCAGATTTAGGTAGAGTTCGACATCTGCAAACGGTCACCTCCAATAAATATGTCGAGCAACAGGTGTTAAATCTGTTCAAAGAGGTTTGCCTGTGTTTCTCTCTCCCACTCCGCTTCTACTTCCAAACCCTCCCTCTCCTCTCCTCCCCCCCCACACACCATATAAACATACACACGCCAACTTGACTGACAAGGAAGGCTGGGGGGCAGGTTATTTTCTGCTCCTCTTGTCATCTCAAAAGGGACAAGCTGATCTTGTCTCCTTCAGCAACACATGGCACGGCACTCTGCAACTGAAATGGCCGCCTGTTGCGCCACAGTCATGAGTGTACTTCGTCATGGTTAATTAACCATTGTTAGCAATGACGTGCCCATTACTTCTAGCAAGCACATACAATAATATGCAAAGAATATACCTAAACGTTTCAATTTTTTATGTTAAAGAAGTATTGTCGGGAATTTACATTGTCACGCGTCTCTCTCAAACAAGAAATAATTTGAATGTTAACAGTTCCCTAAATACGTGGGTTGACCTTAACACCTCTATGGGGAGGACAGGGGGGTGGACGTTTGCAATGCAGAGCTATATAAAGGTTCTTTGTAAATGGCTGGAGCACATGGATCATTCCCATCTCATAGCTAGAGGCTCAGGGGACATGGCTGGACACACCTGTTGTCCACAGAGCGCTGAAAGTCTGATCTGGGCCATGCATTATTAACAGCCCCGCTAGGTGACTCCCAGTTTCCATCTGAATTTCAGAGGCCGAGGAGATCATTTTAACCAACAGCTGCTGCTGCCCAACAGTATTCTGTGTCTAAATTACCTCAACAGTTGCCACAGTGAATAAAGTCTGGAAGCTTTGTTGGACACTAGGGCTGTTTTCGTCACCTTAACTTTCCATAGAGAGCTAAGGTGAGGCATAAGGAGAGCAACTGGTTGAATTAATTGGAAGCAATACATTAAAGTATACAGTCTCCACTTTAAAGTAAATGTAGATAAGGTATAATAGAAAGCAATGTTAAGGAGAAAACAAACTAAAAGAACAAGGCAGAAATAGAAGACATCTGGGGACATTTTTGTTTTTAAAAGATCTCAAGCATGCAAGCCAATGGGTCTGTTTTGTTGCAGGGGAAAATGTGAAGTTTAAAAACATTCTAAGCAACCACCCCCCTTTTTACAACAAAACATTATTATCTTTTTTTTTTAAATTGTTAACTTAAAATGAAAACAAAACCAAAAATAACTGCAGGCTAAAGCAACACCAGTCATTAAGAATACTCAACACTCCAGTACAGAGTTACAACTCCCTAACAAAAACTCACAAATTCCACACAAACTGCACCCCCACGTCAAAGTCGGAAAAAGCACACAGTTAAGCTGAAACTACATCATACTAGTAACAAGGCACACACACTCTATATACTATTGACAAAAAACAACAGAACACTGGGGTAAAGTAGAGGCTTCCATGCATCTAATCACCATGTTGGGTTTGTTTGTGTATGTCAGAGTAAACAGGTAACACTTTAGCGCTCAAGGCAGAATCAGCTATTCCTCAAATCATCATCAAGTGCCTTCCTCAGATATTTAACCCATATCGGCCCTGGCGGATCAGAGAGAGACAGACAACACACAGTCAATCCTGCAGTAGTGGGGACACACTTTGTCAAGGTTCTCAATACCAAGGAGTACACAGACAATCACATCCTCTTTTGGTATTAAAGATGATGCAAAAGGTACTGAGATCAACAACAATACATTAATGTTTCTATTGCTAGTTTGTTTACTATTTCACAAAGATACAACGTTCATCACAGTGGGATGTACACAACTAATATACAATACAAGACACACATTTCCTGAAGTAAACGTTTCTCAAGTTATGTTAAAGGACATACCCATAGGGTCTTTGGATGAATGCTGGATGGATCTGGGGAACGCCAAATGTGAAGCCTGGAACGACAAGATTATCTTCAGCAAATCATTAACTTGCAACTAGGTAAGAGAAACACAAAGACAACAAGGATCTGATGATATCCTTTGTACTGGATAAACACAAATGCAGTCAAGAGGTCGTGTCACTATATAGAAGTGGTGGCAAACTTTATTATTAGAATGCCATGGAACTCCAATTCAGTACAGGATTAGACAAATCATGTTTAAAGAGGATAACAATAACATGCTAGACAAAGAGTACTGTCAGTCCCCATGTGTTAGTAAAGGCTTTAAGGCTGTCTTTGTACACCACCTTGATGGTCCAAGCTGTGATATAAACCAGTGGCACTGCCATCCAGCCACTCGTCCAGGGCCTCACCTGGCTGCATGACTCTGGGCTTAGCCCCCAGGTAGGCGAGGTTCACATTGGCTTTCCTGCCATCAATAATGGGGTTGGGATCCTTACAGGCCCGGTCAGCTGAGGTCCGATCTGCCATGGTCACCTAGAGTCAACAGTAACGAGAGATTCACCTCATAGTGGTGCTTGAATCATCACTCAGTCACCCAAACAACGTGCATGTGAAACACGTCAGGTTCATCTGATAGCCCTGGTGCCAGGTGAACAACACTATTAGCGTTTCAAACCACTTTTAACTAGCTGCTTTATTTCAGTCCCAAATTTAGTGTAAATCAACTTCATCACATACGTGTTAATCAACTTCACTAGGCTGCAGGTGTGCTGACACCACAATGCAGGCCAACGCATACATTTGGTACTAAAACAATACTTACGAATCCATAGCCCCTGGACTTGCCGGTCTGCCGGTCGGTGATGACCACCGCCTCCTCGATGTCCCCGTACACCTCGAAGTATTTCCTGAGGCTGGAGTCCGTGGTGTGGTAGGGCAGACCCCCCACGAAGATTTTGGTGTACGTGGTGTCCTTCTGCGCCGAGTGCATCATCTGGATAGTCTAAAGGGTCGGAAACGACGTTCCCTCGATTCTACTTGAAAGCAAACGTTAGGTTCGAGTCGAGGAGCCCGGAGAAGTGCCGGATCTGAAGGAGACACCTGTTGCGTCGGAGGGCTGAGCAGTTGTCAGTTTCGACCTCGCGCGATCAACTCCACAGATAGGCTCCGAGCTTTGACTCCTCCCCTTTCCCCAACTGTCAGCGGAGTCCTGTCACTCTGTCACAAAGGGGCCTATCCCTCTGTCACACAGCCCCCCCTAGAGCCTCAATCACTTTGTCACACAGGGCCCCCCTAGAGCCTCACTCACTCTGTCACACAGGGCCCCCCTAGAGCCTCAACCACTTTGTCCCACAGGGCTCCCTAAAGCCTCATTCACTCTGTCACACAGGACTCCCTAGAGCCTCATTCACTCTGTCACACAGGACTCTCCTAGAGCCTCACTCACTCTATCACAGAGGACCACCTAGAGCCTCACTCTGTCACACAGGGCCCCCTAGAGCCTCATTCAGTCACACAGGGCCCCCTAGAGTCTCACTCACTCACTCACTCGGTCACACAGATCCTCACTCACTCTGTCACACAGGGCCCCCTAGAGCCTCACTCACTTTACTCATGCAGTGGCATTAAGGCCATAACCCTTCCACCATGATATAAGTAGAATGCCATGTATTGGCTATCAATACCGTTATTATAAAATAATGTTAAGAGTATATGTTGTAACCGTTCGCCTCTGGTCGGTCTATGCTATTCCACAAGCCAAATAATTGAAATATTGTTTTATTGGTAACAGGTCTCCCTGGTCACCTTAGCATGGTCCACTTGTTGCTCGCTTGCCTTGCCTGACCCCAACATTTTCTGAGCAGAAGACCTATCTGATGCCTTTGTTATTGCCTGCTACATAGACTCAATCATGTTACCGACTTTGAGATGCTTTACAAATAAAAAGGCTTTTAAAAATCCAATTGTTCTTTGTCTTTTAAACCATTATGAATTAGGCCGACAGACATATTAGACAGCAACGAATACAGATCAACCAATATACAGACAGAGAGACATACAGATCAATAGACAGACATACAGCGAAGTGACAGACAGCTGTTAGTTTTCCAGCAGGACAAAGAGATCAACACAGCATTTGGATTTAAACATTATATTCTAGAACATTTCTTTCCAATTAAACAGTTTTTGAGATACATTATAAATACATTCTGTACATTATACTATTGTAAATACTATGTTCAAATACATTGCTATTTACATAACTTGTTGTCAGGAGAGCAGCATTGAAATCTTCAAAAAAATGAAGTCTTAGGTTTGGGACTTGAATTACATCAAAACTATAAATCTATACTTCATCCACAGTTCAGCCTCCTTTAATACAATTGTACAAAACGTTTGACCATCTTTAACAAGTTGTACACCATCGTCTGTTGTAAAAAAAAAAAAGTGTATTGCATGTAACACATAACACAAGGCGATGTGCAGTCTGATGGGTCAGAGGACAAGTGGCCTCTTAAATGTCTTTGGGCATCAGGTTATTGATGAGCTTGGGGTCGAAAAACTTGTAGGTTCTCTCGGTCTACAACACATCCATGGTTGGGAGGGTAGTCCATGATATATGTGCCTGCTGTCCAACAAATAGGACATATGGGCATTTGGATTGGCCTGGCCTTAGACAAAACCAAATGACACTTTTCCCACTGTCTACCTAAACTGCACCCAACTAAGGCCCCCAGATATGTTTATTAGTTGTCTTTTTAAATAATTTCCTAGAGCTTTGCTGCCCTTTCTACTGGACACCCATATTCCCTACCTGGAATGAATAGTTGGACTCTTTAAAATGTACTGTGACTTGTATGGCACTGAAGACGCCTCCAGGGGGTGTCGGTTTCATGGATATCCGTTTCTGTGACACGTTTCAGATATTGAATTGTCAAAGAACTCTATAATTATTAGCCTTGTCTTTGTGGTTGTCCTTGTTGTCATGTTCTTATCCTCCTGCACCTGGGACTGGCACTGGTACTGACTAGTACTGCTAGGGTACACAGCTCAGGAGCAGCAGGAGAATGCAATGGACCCTCTTAACAGGACGTCACTAGGAGGCTACAGTAACTCCCTGTTCCTGTCAACATTAGCTCAGTTCTATTCATGTCCGTCGTAGTCCCAGCGTGGTGAATTTCCATGAATGAGTTGTGTCTATCTAAATCCAAAGAACCTATCATTAAAGTTTTGAGCTACACTCGTGTTTTTCCCACTATGAAAAGGGCCCAAAGATAGTGCTACAATTCAAGACCCTTTCAGTTTACTTGATACCTGGTCAAGAAGACACATGCTTTTGATCTACACAGCGGAAAATCAGCGCAAGACATGAGCATTGAGTCCAGTGGGGTATGGGTCGACAGTGGAAAGAAACATCATTGGTGAATAAAAGTGGTGACTCCATCTTGAGGCTCTGTGTGGGGTCGCTAAGAAGCACATAGAAAAAGTTCCATCCCATAATGGACCATGATAAACGAGCGACCATTGAAAAAATTATACTCACCAGGGCAAGCATTTCAGGCAGCATGACAACAGTCAACCTCAATGTGGATAACATCCTCCACAGGTTTACAGTACTCCAATAACATCACGTTATATTTAGTGGGCAACATTAAAACCACAGTCAAACACTAAAATAGTTCCAGGTTTTGTGAGTTGCCTCCTAAAGTTCAGGGAACAAGCGAGAAATTTAAAAAAAACAGCAGATATAGAACCCTAGTTCTTTGGTTACCCCTGATATAGTGTAATGAACTCAATATAAATGTTAATAACAGTAGTACACTCTTATGCATAACTTCTGAGATTATTCTAATTCGAACCTCAAGGAGCCTATGTTGTCTTAGAAAAATATCACTTCATGTTCAGACACAAAAAGTCAGAACAATGCCTTCCTATGCGGCGCCAGTTAAAAGTTATTTTTCTCTTTCAAAAAATAGCAATGGGAAAACTGCATAGAGGGTTTTGTGAATCTTTAGCAAAAAGAAAATATATCGGCATAAAATGCACAGGTCCGATATGCTATAGGATGGGGTATTTGAGCAAGTGGAAGGGAAATAAAATGTTTCTCTAGGCACTGGGCATAGGGATGGCCTGGTGTCCTTTTGGGTTCCTGATGGCTCTTCCCTGGGCACTATCCGATCACTGTCTGGGGGTCCGTGTCCAAAGAGGGCGGGCCCTTGGTGAGACGGGATGGTTTGACAAACACGCCACGACCTGGTGGACAGCGGAAATACACCCTTCCCTGGACCGTTCCGTTGTGCTTGCCTATGGGGAGAGAAATCCTAATTAACTCTGAACATAATTACTGGGATTTTCGTTTCTTATATTTATAAAAAAAAAGAAGACATTATTTTGTAGATAACATAACTTTATAAAAATTACTCACCCAGTGCCATGTCCAGCTGCACACCGACCCATATCCCCTTGGCAAACTCCACCCCTCCAACATAGTGGACGGTTCCCTTCCTCTTCCCCACCCACACCTGCTCCCCAGGGGCCATCCAGTCAGGCAGCTGGGTGGCGGGGGAGCTCTCGTCCCCGCTGGAGTCCCCTGAAGGCTCTGCACTGCTGGGGTTGGGGCTGGGGCAGGGACTCCCGTGGGGCAGGTCTCCCTGGGCGGGTTCGTGGAGAGGAGGTTCCCCTCCTCCTCCCCCTGCTCCTTGTGGAACCGGAGCACGGGTGGAGGTCGACAGAGAGGGCAACGTTAAGGCTGGAGCTAAGGCTGGAGCCGAGGCTGGTACCTCAGCATGGACAGTTGTACGTACAACAGTCTCGGTGCCAACAGCCATGTGGCAAGGCACGGTTAAACCAACACATCCCTCAGCGCTGTGACAGCTGCAGGAAGAGGCCCGAGTGCTTTCAGTACTGGATCTGTCCACCACTAACATTTCTAAATACTGTTCTTCATCACATTCCCCGGTGGGTAAGTCCTGACCCTTCTGCTGCCAACCTTCACCCTCAATGACACCATCCTCCGCCCCTTTGAAATCACTAAACTCCTGGCAGGCACTGAGAATGCCGCTTCTCGACAAAGGAAGGCTCCCGCCCAGGTCAGCGTCACCAGGTACGCCAGCAGCGGGAAAGGAGGGGACCAACAAACCCTGGAGCCCATCAGTGGGGGTGGTGATTAAATCATCCTCTCCTGTGGTAATGCGTCTGCTCAGAGCACAGCCTCTCCCTGCGAGGCCGTGGATCACGTCGAGGGTGTCCAGCCACTCTAGTGGTTCTCTGGCGCTGAGGTGGTCGAAGCTGTCGCTGGTGCTGAAGGGCACGTCGGACAGTGTGGCGTTGGAGTCGCTGTGGGAGACGTAGCCGCTGGTGCAGCTGCTGGCCGTGGGGCTGCGGCTCACCGCCCGCTCCCCGGCCCCGCCACAGCGCCCCAGCCCGGCCTTCAGGTCCCAGCGGGAGGCAAGCCCGTCCTGGGGCTCCAGCGTCGCGTTGTACACCTCAAAATTAGCAAAGTCCTCAGGAATGTAAGGCTGAAAGCCGTCTCCGTCCAGAGGTCCGCCCTCCAGAGGTCCGCCCTCCAGAGGTCCGCCCTCCAGAGGTCCGCCCTCCAGAGGTCCGCCCTCCAGAGGCTCGCCCCCAACGGGTCCACTGTACAGTGGTCCGCAGTCCAGGCTGGAGGGCCCGTTCCCACCGGTCTCCTCGTCCTCAGAATCCTGGTGAGCGAGGACAGCAGGACACACAAACAACCCATCAGAGAACACACATCCGGTCAGCCAGAGCACTATGCATATATAGATTACAGTATGTAGAGCTGGTGGACACAAGACGACCAGAAGTGGACTGAATATGATATGGAAGGAAGGAGGAAGCATATGAAATGTGAACAAAATGAACTTACTAAACAAACATAATGAATAGTGCAGCATGCCATATCTCTTGTTTATGTCTCTTTAGGCCTTTTTAAACTGCCAAGCCGGTTCGGCTTGGCACGCCCGGCAATTTCAGTCCCTTGCCTGTGTAAAACTGAGGGGGTTAAAATCCCCGGTCGCCACGGTCTGTCTTGGTTAACTGGAGAAGGCGGGGCTGCGCTCAGAGAGGAGACCTCTTTGGAATAATTTGCATACAACTAATGTTTTTATTTTTTTAAGATTCAAGAGACTCGCGTGCAAGAATGAGTCTACATCTGAGTGTAGGCTAAAAAAAGGGATTAACTATCCAAGTGCAAATACGCCAACATATTCTTTATTTTGCTGACCACTGCAGAGGATAAAAAACGTTCTCAAAGATCGCAACATGTTTCCCCGTCTTTGTTTATTGCGACTGCATCACCTTCTCTCACGACGTGATCAGCAGCTCGCAGATTTAGCTGTCTCTCCAGTTAAAACTACTCACGTTGATATCACTGCGTTTTCTCTGTCTAGACTACGCAGCAACACCTGCTACCCAAGTCCCGCTCCTGGAACCGCGGAGCATCCTAATCGCATTTACATCAGAAACCACCAATGTGTGTAGGGTCCGAGAGGGTAAATTGGGGTGCTAGCTCAAGCCGCTGATTTATCTCAGGCAGTGTAAACGCGCGACCATGCGTGTATCAGACTGGGGATATTTGGCAGTGTAAAAATGTCTTTTCTCTCATATCATGAAATGTTTCATTGTCCTTTTCAGCAAAATAGCGATTCTTAAAATGTTAAAAGGGTCCAATGTCTAGAATTGACCAGCTAGTAGTGAGATTGCATATTACAACCAACGTTGTAGGACATGACAGGTTACAGCCTATTGACGTATCTCAACATAGTGTTCTTACTGCAGCCATGGTGGATTCCAATCATAGACCTATTACTATTGGAATCGTTATAGGTACCATTCATTTAGATAGCGGTCGGTGCTACAAGCCAGTGTTTACGTGTACTGCGGGACGTGAATATAGGATGCCCTTGACAACAGGATGGTTTGCAGCAGTATTGCTGGTTTTGTTTTGGATACCAATTTTCTCAAAAGACTGATAACCTTCCAATTACAAAATACCATTCTAAAATGTTATAATAATACATTCAATTTATGTATCTCTTTCAAAAAAAAACCAATTTGGTTGCCGCTCGATTCCACTCAATTTTACAGACATGAGCTGTAGTTGTAGAAGCATTGTGGTGTCAGCCCAAAGGGAAGTATCAGCACAGATTTGTGAACTGCCCTTCAATTCAATTCAATTCAATTCAATTTTATTTGTATAGCCATTAATCACCATTACAGTCTCAAAGGGCTTAACAGGCCAAATATTTATTTGGCCTTGTCTCCATTAACCTGTGTTTGACTGACAGCATTGGCAGTGAGGGCCACTTACAGCAGGGCGTGGCAGTGAGAGACTGAGCTGTCTTTTGGTGGTGGAGGTGGATGTGAGGGTGGAGGACGGGGCTGCAGGTAAGCAGTGGCCCTCACTGCCGGCCCGGGGCCGCTGCCAGGGACAGGGAGGGGCGTGCAGTGCAGGGTTGGTCACACATGAGTTCATGCTCTGCAGATGAGAACAGCACACACAATTCTCACACACAGCCATACACACACAGCATGCATGGAGCAGGGTGGGACATTGTGTTAGTAATTAGTGGCAGGCATGTCAATGAATAACAAAAAAGGTTTGTCCTGGAAAAGCCAAAAACATTGATCCCCTGACTGATGATGAAATTATCTTTGATTTAAGTTATTCGATTTAGTAATCAAAGCATGGTTATGTTTTTGTTACATAGCTAATGATGATAGTGATCATGGTTGTTATTAGTTGTTATTGCTATTCCTGATCGAGTCATGCAGCTGTGATTTATGCTGATCCAGCCTATTGTAGTATCAACACTGTCGACCCCTTCACACAGTCCAGAGTTATCATGGCCCATACAGCAGTGAAGCAGTTATTATTCAAATTCAAAAGGCATGTTTAAGGTTGACAGCAGATTTTCTCAAAGAAATTGAAATAAAAATTGTGAAAATAAATAGAGCAATGCAGTTTGACACAGAAAATGTGACAACAATGAATGGATATAGAGAGCAATGAAGGAAGATGAGGATGAGGCAGAAACTGGAAAGCCATGGATCAACAGTGTGAGGATGAACTCCTCCATGTGGAGTGAGGGGTGATGTCCCTGTTACCTCTTGTCCCAGCAACGGCCGTGCCTCCAGAACCTTCTTAGCTTTGTTCTCCTCTCTAACCGTCAGCAAGGCCTTGAGAAACTTGGGGGGCTGTGGAGAGAGTGCTTTGAACGGGCTGGAACTGAACAGCGCTGGGCTCTCTGGAACCAGGTTGAGAATGTGGGGCGTTAGTCTCATCATAACACACCAATGCCAGTGTAGTATTATACATGTGAACTAAATGCAGGTCACCGTGGGTCTCCTTGTTCTTGATGGGGGTGCTACAAAGGGATACGTCCTGGAGGTTACAGCTGGAGTCGTCAAAGGTAGAACAACAGTGGTCCTGGAGCAGTATACAACATACAACATACAGTATATACAACATATTAGGTTGTATAGCGTAGTTTCAAAGAGAGCAGAACACATTAGGTTGTATACCATAGCTTCAGAGAGCAGAACATATTAGGTTGTATAGAGTAGTCTGAGAGAGAGCAGAACATATTACGATGTATACAGTAGTCTCAGAGAGAGCAGAACTTATTAGGGTGTATACAGAGGTCTCAGAGAGAGCAGTACAGAGTAGGTTCAGGTTGTATACAGTAGTCTCAGAGAGAGCAGAACATTTTAGGTTGTGTACAGTAGTCTCAGAAGGAGCAGAACATATTATGGTGTATACAGTAGTCTCAGAGCAAGGTTAAATAGATCACCAGTAACAAAGGTCACCACATCATATGGGACCAGAGCTAGGCTGATTCAGAGATTGTAAATAAACTATTGGAATTGTCATTTCATTTAACAAAAGTCCACAATGGTCTGAGTTGAACCTACCTTACAGTCATCATCCTCACAGCCAGGGAGGTATGTTCTACTACAGGAAGACTAGAGAGACAAAAATCAGCACTGCTAATTCATATACCAAATATATATTTTTACTATTTTCATGTATTTAATTCTTCGTAGTCTTCTTAGTTTCCCACTATGTCAACTGTAAAGTGCAGTTTATTGTCATTAATTATTATCATTATTATTATTAGTCCTACTACAGCCATCTATGGAAAACATTTGGTAATGCATGCATAGAGAAGGTGCAGCTGGCGGTTGCTTACATGCTGTACATTGGGGGAGCTGAGGCTCCTCTTGAGGACTCTCCCCTTGGCCTTCGCAGACAGTGCCTCCTTCACTGTAACAGCCTGCACACACAGCACAAGATCAGGCCCCCTTCACTGTAACAGCCTGCACACACAGCACAAGATCAGGCCTCCTTAACATTAACCACCTGCACACAGAGCACATGATCAGGCTTCTGTTGTCAGACCATCAGACCATGCTTAGGTTTATCTCATGCTCTAGCATTAAAGTGAGGGACCGTCATTTAATTCTAAAAGCTAATTATGTCTTTAAGGGTTATCAAGGTATACAATAAGCATCAGAAATTGTTGTATGAATCCATTGCAAACTTATTTCATTCTATGGATTTCCCTCTTTTCCTTCAAACCGATTGAATGGAAGAAGCCAATCTTCCCTCATGAAGTCAAGCAGAGATCCACTGCAGTCCACTTGCAGGGCAGCTAGTGACCGGTGATCAGAGACTCACATTAAGGCGACGGGGCATCTCGATGAAGCTATAGCATTTAACTACACAAAAATAATTTAATTTCTGACCTACAATCCTGAGTTTCTTAGCTGACTTTGAAATGCATATGAAGTTACCTTTTTAAATGACCAAAGATATTTAGTACGTGAGTAGTTGATACATTCACTTTATCCAGTCGGTGTGTTACTGTCTCTCAAGTCTCGCTGGAATGTTGAGTGAAAGCGGGAGAGATTAGAATCTGTTGTGTTAGATTAGAGAAAGTGTATCTATCTTAATCCAGAAGATTTGGGTGAAGGAGAGATGAAATTGCAATGACAGTAGAGACTTGGTTGGACACAATAACCAACAGATTGGATCAATCAAAATGTGATGAAAAAAGTTGTATTTCTCTGTTGGGATCCTGTCCATAATGTTAGAATATAATCTCAGCCTGTCAGTGGTGAACTGCTCCTTAGAGAGGACAGGGGTGTATCTCCCCAAAGGACTACATTGAAGATCTGCTCAACAGCAGCAGCAGCATCACTCTGGAGCACTGGACCAGTTCCAAAAAGACAAACCGCATGAGTCCATGAGAGACATAATAATAACAGGGTCACGGTTGAAACATCCCCAAGTTCTCCTTCAACAGAAGCTGTGATGTTCTGTAACTGCGGCAGTGGGTCTGTACCTGCCGCAGCCTCTCCAGGCCCAGAATGGCCTCCACCTCCAGCACCCCCCGTGTGTATTTCTCCATGTAGGTTTCTCCCCGCCGTGCAGCTCTTCCGTCTCGCCGCGGGCCGCCATGAGAGCCAGTGTCTCCCGCTCCTCATGCTCCTCCGAGGCCTGAAAAACACAGGAAGTCCTCCAATAAACCCCTGTACTGGGATACAGATCATGAGATCTTTGATGAAGAATTGTAGAAGAACCTTTGGGACGTTGGAGACGATCTCATAGGTGAGTCCGCAGGAGTAGAGCGTGCTCTTCAAGGACATCCTCCTCTTCAGGCTCTGAGTGAAGCTCTGTGGAACAAACAGATATGTATATACACTGGTGCCATCTCTAGGGGGGGCACAAAAAACCCTCAATATTGATGTCTTTTGTTGTCTGTACCCATTAAATAAAGCAAGCTCGATAGAACACTGCGCTGAGCGATGGAACGCTGCGCTGCGATAGCACCCTGCCTCCTCCCTTCCCATCTGTCTTCCCCGCCTATCATTCTAAAGCAGACCTGGCCATTGTACGGCTCCCGGGCCACATCCGGCCTCTTTGGCCGTTTCTAGGCGGCCCGCAAGAGGTCTCTGGGGAGTTCACAATCAAATGTAAATAATTGTAAAAAAAATAAATAAAATGGAATTGGAATACAACTGCACTGCTTTTATTATGAAGGCGACTTTTGTTGTTGCTTTTTTTGTGCGCGCGGCGCCTATGCAGCTTCTTCTTCTCTGGTTGCAAGTCGCAACTAAAAATAAGTAGAAGAAGAACCCCGTCCATGAGCCACGAACTGGCCACGAACGGAGCTCACAGGAGATTTATGCGCTGACGTGAATGGCTGGTATTCCGGAAAAATGTCAGCTCATGCGAAAAAAAGAAAGGACGATACATAGTGCCGAGTTTTTAACCAAAAATGGACTTTTAAGTATTTTTTCACTGAAGTCAAAGGTAAAGCTGTGTGCTTAGTTTGTGGAGAACAGGTCGCTGTGTTAAAGGATTATAATTTGAAACGCCACTGCAATACTAAACACGCGGGGAAATACGGCAACTTGACTGATGCAGATCGGGCACGGACATCTGAAGCTTTGCTAGCTAAACCGCAAAAGCAAAAAGGTGGTTTTACCAAGCTTTGTGATATCCCACAAAATCGCCCAAAAAAGTAAGCCATTTTCTGAAGGGGAAAGAGTGTTTGGTGGACTCTGCTGCGCTAATATGCCCAGAGAAAGGTAGGTCGATCCAAAAAGGATCGACCTACCTTTCTCTGGTGAAACATTTTCAGTGATGAAGATGATCACTTGTCAGCTGTCCTTCGCATATCCCCCTTAAACATTTAACCTGACTTCAGTGCACTTCAAGCCAAGCACAGACTAGATTTCTCTCACTGAACAAAAAAAAGAACTGAAAAACAGCTAATGGAGTAGTAAAACTAAAAACAAAAAGATAATAACACTTTGTATGAAGTTCATTTATTGCTGTTCTGAAAAACAAATGGCAGAAACATGCACATTTTGTTTAAAATTGCTTTGATTGTACTGTTCAAATAATGACATGTTGTCATTTTGTACTATGTCTGCTTCAGTTTTTCATCTGAAGAAAACATGTGGAAAAAAAGCTAACTCTGTAATTACGCTGCAAATGAAATAGTAATAGCACTTTATGAAGTTCATTCAATGCTGTTCTTTGAAAAATGGTATAAACATGCTAATTTTTACACAATTGCTTTTGTGGATGTTAGTTAAATACTAACATAACTGCATTTTTGTACCTTGTCTACTTTATTTTTTTCATATTCTTATCATAACATTTACTCTTACCAGTCACAGCTTATCAAATACCCTACATTTTACTGCTTTTTATAAAGAGATCAAATTAATATTGAGCTGAATTGAATTTAGCATATTGGTCCGGCCCTCCACAATTGTCAGTTTCTCATGTGGCTCTTTGGGAAAATGAATTGCCCACCCCTGTTCTAAAGCAAAAGCTGGCAACATTCCCGACATACCAATGGTTGGCAGAGTGCCAAATGATAGACAGGTCAAATATGTCAGGGAGCAGGTCGGGCTTACAAGCGAGCAGACATACAAGAAGAGGCAATGTACGTGCATTGTAATGCCCACAACATCAATACAATCAGAGAGTCATCAAAAAGACTGGTATGGTTTGACTCCTTCCTTAAGCCTGCAGGTGGGAACAGTTTGCGCTCGCTTTGCCGCGCCCGCTGACGATGCGAGTGAGCAGTGTGAAGTCAGTTCTTGCGAATTAAGAGAGCCTGGCGAGTTACTTCCATGATTTCTACATTTCTAAATTAGTGATTGGAAATCTAATTAAGATAAGCCTACTCCCATTTATTCTGGCATGTTTATGGAAAATAAGTGCACGCCCCGCCATTCGTAACGCACTTGTCAATGGTGGAATGGTTAAATCATACATCATCACAATCAAAATTGGGAATAAATCAAAAGAAATGACAGATAAATAATACGTAAATAAATCATGAACCTACTATTCTGAACTTCAAATTCTGAAAGCAGGACTTTGGAGAAATGATTTTTGGTGGAATACACTTGAACGAAATATTTATGACCCCCCAGTAGGACCAAATGGCACAGGTGATAAAACTAAATCCAGAACCAAAGTGAACCCCCTCTGGGGTGTGGACCTCTGAGCACCCACCTGTTTGTTGTAGATGTTGACAGCGATCCTCTTGCGGACCACCAGCTCCATAGAGGCGGGGTGGCTGAGCTGCAGCGTTCACCTTGGCGATCAGGTAGATGCGCTCGTTGGGCGACGTGATACGGTTGAGGTGAACTGAGTCGTGGATGGAGGAGTCCCATGAGCATGCCACAGACACCTGAGGAGGGACAAGATACGGGTTCAGCTCTGATCAGCACAGGGTCTGATGTAATAATAATACATGAGCCTGTGTGTTCAAAGAAAGGTACTTCATTATTAACTCAAGGTTAGGGACTGTCCTTAGCCCAAATGAAGGAGTTCAAATAATTCTTGGTCTTGTTCGCGAGTGAGGGGACGATGGAGTGTGAGATTGGCCGGAGAACCGGAGCAGCGGGGGGTGGTACTGTACTCACTTAACCGCATCATTGTGACAAAAAGAGCTCAGCTCCGATCTAACGGTCGATGTTCGTTCCTACCCTCAAAAATGGTCATGAAGAATAGGTGATGACCGAAGGACGAGATTGCGGGTAAGCGGCCGCAATGGGTTTTTTCAGGAGGGTGGCTGGCGTCTCCCTTAGGGATAGGGTGAGGAGCTCAGCCAGTCGTGAGGAACTCGGATTATAACCGCTGCTCCTCTGCTTGGAAAGGATTTAATTGAGACCCCAGGGAAGACCAAGGAATAGCCGGAGAAATTATATCTCAACACTGGCCTGGGCAGGCACGGCGTCAGGATTCCAGTTGTGGGTGGTCCTTAAATTAAAAACGTTATCAAATCCCTGTTTAAGCTAATAAAAATGACTGACTAATATACTGTTATATTATCTGTGCATAATAGAGAATAGCTTGAAGCTCTTTAATATTTTGTTGCATTGTAAAAAGTTTCGTGGCCGGTCCTATCCGCGATAGCTCTCCTTGGATCTGAACAAAGAAGAGCGCTTTTGGAATCGCAATTACGCATCATGCTTTAGCGCGTCACTTTATAGACCTAAGGCCTATAGAGACTGTAAAAGTGGTCAGGAAAATCGAATATTTCCCTCGTAGTTTAATTCTGCTCGTATAAAATGAGACCGACTATTTCATAATTCTGTTGAATTGTTTAAGTTTTCAACAATATTTCGTTATCGCAACAGACTGACTGAGCTTGGCTAATAGGCCTACAAGAACATGCATTCAAATGGGCTACTACGAAATAATAACTAACACAACATCCGAAGTCAGAAGATTAACAGCCCTTTAACGCAAATCAGAGCAAGCATCAATATCAACGTTTATTTTGCTGCAATTCAAAAACAAAGCACTTCAGAAGCCTTTAACTTATCAGGCAAACTAACAATATCCTTAAGGGCAGAACATCAAAATAACAACTTGCTGGTTGTGCGCCAACAGGCAGGCTTAAAAGAAAGCCAAACTTGAAAATAGATAGGCAACTTGCGCCGAAACATCAACCTAGACTTAACCACCTTTTTTTTTTTATTGAAAAATACATAGGCCTATTTAGACAATTTTTGAACAAATTAAAAGCCGCTTATTACATGGCTATATTGCTAAAGTGAAAAAATAACTTCACAAGGTGTGTATTTTTATAATTACCATTCGTAGTGTTGATTAGCAAAGAAATAGTCTGCATAAGACGGTTACGTTGGTTAGCAACCGAATACGCTGGGGTTGATGAATTACATGCGAGTGATATCAAAGACGTGATTCAGAGGCAAAAAGACTTCCCTTGACACTTTCGTTTATTTTTTTTTAAGAAAAGTTTTGGGTGGGCCTGTTGAACAGAGGGTGGGCTTGGGTCCGTCAGGCCCACCCATAACGCCGTGCCTGGGCTTGGGAACGCTTTGGGATCCCCCTGTCAAAGCTGGTCAATGTGGCCTGGGAAAGGGAAGTATGGGGCTAGAGCTGCTACACCCGCGACCTGACCCCGGATAAGGGGATTAAAGATGAGAGGAGATGAGGTTAGGGACAGCCATTTTGCAGCTAGTTTTTTAAAGGATGACACTGAAAAAGTCCCAACCCTCCCTCAAGGCTTCCCTCCCGCCGCTCCCCTAAAACAAATGACCAGCTGGCTAGCTTTAGCAATAGCTGTCCGTAGTTGGTGGAAGACTCTGGTCATACACAATAAGTGCAATGAGTGAAGGTAGCCAGGTAGGTAGGTAGATAGGTAGGTAGGTAGGTAGATAGGTAGGTAGGTAGGTAGGTAGGTAGATAGGTAGGTAGGTAGGTAGATAGGTAGGTAGGTAGGTAGGTAGGTAGGTAGGTAGGTAGGTAGGTAGGTAGGTAGGTAGGTAGGTAGGTAGGTAGGTAGGAAGGAAGGAAGGTAGGTAGGTAGGATAGACAGGTAGGTAAGTAGACAGGTAGGTAGATAGATAAGACAGGTAGGTAGGTAGATAGACAGGTAGGTAGGTAGATAGACAGATAGGTAGGTAGATAGACATGTAGCTTAGTAGATAAACTGTATCTCATATCATGTATCTAATATTCAATTTTTCTCCATTATTGTCATTTCACTTCATATGCGTTGTAGTATGACTGGATAATAAATCAATATCTAGCTATAAGATATTATTATTTTATTTACTCAATGGTCTAATCGTCTGTTTATAAATAATTGTTTATTATTCACCATAATTAAACAGGTTTTCTTTATGTTCCTGTCCTAAGGAGAATACTCTAAACTGTAAATTGAGCATTATTATTATTGTTGTAATTAAATACATATTTTGATAATTATTGACATTGATCAATATAAAAAACACATCCTGATATAATTTTTGACAATCTCATCCAGCAGGAAAAAATAATATTTAGATGGTGTTCCCGGTATGTCCACAATGGGGCATCCCTCACCTCCTCATCACTGTGCCTGATGATCGGCAGATAGAAGAACTGGCCTCCATGCTCCTTGGGTAGGATAGAGTTCACACCTGCAGCGTGTGGCCCTGTTAACTGTTCATTCAGTGTCAGATTATCTGCTGGAGAAAAAAAAAGATGTTTCTTTTACTGACAACGTACCATCATATCATACTATGTTTGACCATTTTGTGCACCCTCACCATTCAAGTCCAGGAAGAGGACTGGGATGTGAGCTTCCATCACAGCTGGTGGCGTCCTGAAGTTAACACAAACGCATGGAAACTGGTGAATAAATGCAGTGTGTGTGTGTTACCCGTGTGCTGTGATTGTGTGTGTTACCATTGTGCTGTGAGTGTTTGTTTGTTACCAGTGTGCTGTAAGTGTATGTGTGTTACCAGGTAGGTAGACAGGTAGGTAGGTAGATAGGTAGGTGGTAGATAGACAGGTAGGTAGGTAGACAGACAGGTAGGTAGTTAGACAGACAGGTAGCTAGGTAGATAGAGTGTACTGTGAGTGTATGTGTGTTAGTCAGTAGTGTGTGAGATGAGTGATGTTGTTCGACTGCTGGAGGTGTATGTGTGTTATCAGTGTGCTGTGAGTGTGAGTGTGTGTTTTTCGAATGTGCTGTGAGTGTGTGTGTGTGTGTGTTTCCAGTGTAATCTGAGTATGTGTGTGTGTAACCAGTGTGCTGTGAGTGTGTGTGTGTTTGTAACCATTGTGCTGTGAGTGTGTGACCAGTGCGCCGTGTGTGTGTATGTGTGTGTGTTACCAGTGTGCTGTGAGTGTGTGTGTGTGTGTTTGTGTGTGCTGTGGGTGTGTGTGTGTGTGTTACCAGTGTGCTATGAGTGTGTGTGTGTTACCAGTGTGCTGTGAGCGTGCATGTGTTACCAGTGTGCTATGAGAGTGTGTGTTACAAGTGTGCTGTGAGTGTGTGTGTTACCAGTGTGCTGGCGCCCCAGGAATGCCCCCCCCTGGGGCAGGGACCAGCACAGCATTCCTCTCCTCTGTCAGCCCCACCCACTGCTCCACTAGCCGCGCCTCGCGCTCCATGTCCTCCTCACACTTCTCTGCAGGCACACGGTGGCAGGCTCAGGGACGGTGATGTACGTTAAGGTAAGGTATGGTAAAAGTACGGTAAGATAAGGTGAGGTGAGGTGAGGTATGGTAAGCTAAGGTATGGTAAGATAAAGTAAAGTCAGGGGAGGTATGGTGAGTTAAGGTATGGTAAGATAATGTACGATCAGGTGAGGTATAGTGATTTACGGTATGGTAAGCTAAGGTCAGGTGAGGTATGGTGAGTTGAGGTATGGTATGATAATGTAAGGTCCGCTGAGGTATGGTAAGATAATGTAAGGTCAGGTGAGCTATGGTCAGTGAGGGTATGGTAAGATAATGTAAGGTCAGGTGAGGTATGGTAAGGTCACATGAGGCGAGGTCAAATCATTGATCATCATTAAACTAGAGATCAAAAGACAGTTGAGAAGATTCTAAAGTATTTCTCCTCAAGCTGCAGAACTCACCGGGCTTGTTGATTATTCTCTTGATCTGTTCGTCGAGATATTCCCTTCGTTTGATCAGGGCTTCGGACCAGCGCTCCCGTACGCAGTTTAGGTCTTCCTCCTGGTATAAGACAGGCAGTGGTGTGAGGCGGGAGGAGGACACTGCCAACAGCTTATAAGAGACACAAGCCCAGGGAATACACAGTGGCTACTCCTGAAGTCCCAGTGATGGTCTTGATAACGTGTTGAGGTAGAAACAGAGACCTTTATGAAACACACAGCTTTACAATAAGGGTGCAATAATAAACCATTAATTAACATCATCTGAAGGTCCAGTGTGTAACTTTGAGGAGACCACTAGTGCTGAGGTTGCAGATTGCACTCACTCCTTTAAAAAAATAAAAAAGATCAACTATAATAATTACAAACTGAATGGCACACATCACATTTCAGAGGAGCCAATCCCCATGTCATTATTAATTAATGAGTAATTGTTGTACCCTTTCTTTTTTAAGTATTTTTTTTAAGTGTAACCTGCATTTTTTTGACATTGAAGCATTTATAATCTTTCTGAAAATATTGTAGAAGGATTATAATACACACACACACACACACACACACACACACACACACACACACACACACACATGCTGATAGAGACGCAGCACACAGAAATATTCTCAAAGCGATCAAAGCCACCCACAATCCTAGCTGAATGGTACAATGACCTCTATGAGAGCCTCAAAACACTCCACAGACATACAGCTGGTACCCACTGGGCATCAACGTCATGCAGGAGCCATGCAACGGAAATGGGATCGAGGGCGGACATATTGCACTTGGTGACCGTCAATTGCCACAAGCAGGCAGGACTGTTGGTAAGTGAGTGCAGTCCGGCAGACTGGGGGGCACATTGGCATTACCGAATTAATGTTTTGAGTGGGGGGCATGTGTGGTTGATAAAAATGCGAGAGACCATCCAGGCATGTCACCCCCCATACACCAAGTCATGCCATTGTCTGGGGTCACGTGAGTACAGCAGGCCGCCCATCATGCCTAAATTTTATCCAACATTGCAGCACGAGGTGTTAGTAGACTGAATTGATACCTGATAACTATCCATTTCGTCCTCCACCTCTCTCTGGCAAGAGAGAACACACTCAGTCACGTAAAGGAGAACCGGGGAAATAGCTTTGTGAACATCTCCACTGTCCTGAATACGTAGGTCCATGCTGAGAGCACACACACACTGCAGAGTAACTGATGAGTGAGTATTGGCCCTTCCTTCAGCGCTATCAGTAAAACCATCTATGGGGCGCTCGTGAGACCCAGGCTGATCACACTGAGCTAGTCCTGTGGAAATGCAAGCCAAAAGTTTTCTCACACTGACAGAACAATGCAGATTTCAGTGGGTTCCCTTCATTTGTTCCCACTTTGTGCCACTACTTCATACTGACCTGGTAGCTGTCCAGGGGTCTCTGGAGCTTTGTGGAGCGGACGGATACGCAGCCAATAGCGACAGACAGCACAGCCTCCACCAGCAGAGGCAAGGTACCCGAGTGTTGAACCGGCTTCACACACACCTGGAGCCTCCGAGAGTGACCCTGAGCACCATAACACACAGCATTATCTTTTATCTACTCACATGCATACATGAAGACGAACACAGCCTGCAGACACACACATAAAGCGTTTTCACACTGCCAAATATACCTGTCTTATATTAAACTTTTTCCAGGCATAGTCCACGAGTTTACACTGTAAACACACACTGGTACAATGTTCCCTCTCGAACCCTACACATATTTGGGGTTCCATTTTCATGTAAATGCGATTAGAGTTCGCTTTAGTAGCCAAAGTGGTTTCATTTATATCGAGGGTTAGAGGCAGAGGCGATAGAATCGGCGCTGGTCGCGCTAGCATCCTGGGGTGGCAGAGAGGAAGAAGTAGGTGTTGGGAATCTCAGCTCTCCTTCATCTCCTGGTTGCAGTGATGACTCTGTTCGTGTACGTTTAAGGTACCTAAACATTGACGGCAGCAACATTGTCCTTTACTGGAATGATGTTTACACTTTCAGATCACTTGGAGGCTTGAGCTAGTGTGTCTGTAACTGTCTGCTGAACTTGCGCCGAAACATCAACCTAGACCCTGACCCTGGTACCATTGCGGTACCAGGGTCAGGACTTGGAAAAAGGGCAACACTTGAGTTATTTCCCAGACCTGCCGCAGCTGAAAGACTCCCCCGGTGCTGACATCCTTCCCCGGCACCAACTCCACGTGCGAGTACTCCCCCTGCTCGTTGAGCTCCTGGATGGAGGCCCACAGCTCAATCCGGCGGGACACCTCACTCCACCTAGCAGTACAGCACCCAGGTCACCGCTCTGATGGCTGAGGCGCATCAGCAGGCCGTGCTTGTGTGCGTTCACCGTACCTGTCCCGGAGCGTGCGACTCTTGGCCTGGAGAGCATCCAGCTGCCACGGCGATGGCCCCGTCCCGGCGCAGCGATGACCCCACACCTCGATGGCCAGCGCCCCTTCTGAGATGAACTCCAGGAAGTCATCTGTCACGTGAACCATGTGATCCTGCACAGAGGAGATAGAGGTTCCATTTGGATATTGAGCCGTAATATCACTAAACACTGGCAAACTGTGTACAAGTAACCATTTAAAACAAGCAACAGCAGGTTTGTTGATGTCCTCGAGGCTTTATTTTGCGCTTTACCATACTCAGTAATGCTTTTAAATGTAAAAAAGGCTCCCTTCGCCTTGTGTCTCCTATGGGGACGGTCCTCTGGCTCACCTTGCAGTGGTCGAAGCGGACAGTGAACTGGGCCTCGGGGGAGTGTGTTGGGGCGTCCGGGCTGACCATGGGAGGAGCCACCGTGGGCTCCGCCTGGTCCCAGAACGTGTACTGGCAGAAGACGAAGTTGGACAGATTGAGGGGCAGCCCCGAGGCCTCCTTGATGTGGACCTGCAGAGTGGAGGGGGGAGCAGGGAGAGGGCAGCAAGGTTCTGGATGTTAACACGTGACTGGGTCTTCATGAAGAGGTTAACTGGCATAGGAGAGTCAGTGCCTGTTCTAAGCAACCCTGTCTAATGGCGCATTTCCACTACCACGGCTCGGCTCGATACGGCTCGACACGGCTCGGCTCGGCTCGGATTGGTTGTGTTTCCATTACAACTGGTGCCTCCTCGACGTGGGCGGGGTCGTCATAACACGGCTGCGCGAAACCGCTGTGACGTCATTTACACGGCGCCGAGCAACGTACAAATCCGGAAGACCAGAACAACAACAACGCGTGGTGCCGTCGAGCTCCCTCTGAATCCGTTATTCGGCAACCAGAGTCAGGAACGTCTGGACCTCCTCCACCGACCAAGGAGTGGATTTTTTCTGAGAAGCCATCTCGTTCCAAGTCAAAAAGCAGTAAAAAGTGGTGTCTTGTCTCGCGTCTTGTTTTTATTTACATTCTCGGCGGTCGTCGCGTGGTTATGACGCTTCCAGTGACGACACTCATCGGCCAATCAGTGGAAGGCAGTCGGCTGACGTCACGTTTTAGTAATGCTTCGGCTCGCTTGGAACCACGGCTGAGGTGAATTTAATGTCACCGTTCTGTGACAGACACCTCAACACTCCATTGACCTCAACATTGAAATCATAAGCCCATATTTAATTTAGCATTCACCCAGTATTCAATGTAGTAGTTTATTGCATTGCATATTAAATCCATGGCATCAAGCGGAAGGTAGGGGTTAGGGCATGTTGCTCCAGGCCTACAGGTGACCGTAGACATATAGGGATGTCCCAGGACCCACTAGACTAGAACATCCAAAGCTGCTCTTTACCCTGCAGGTGAGCCTCCTGGCCATCAGGACCACCTCCCCGTGGCTGTCCATCACCTCGTAACACCCGCTCTCGCTGGAATTCTCTGAGGAGTCGTCACCCCACGCAAGCCGCTCGGGCAGCGGGCCGCACACGCGCATCAGCTCCACATGCAGTCTGCCCGCCACCTGCAGGTGGGGTCGGGGAAGAGCTCACTGCAACACACCATTGACTGTGGAGATAGGTCTGTATTGAATAGTGTACTGATTTATTTACAGAGAAGGTGTTTAATAAGTATGTTTAGAATATTTATGTTTCCTCCTATATTCATCAAATATATCTGCTGTCTTGCAGTCTTTTTTCTTCATCATTGGTTCACGCAGTAGAGCTTCCAAACTGCAGTAGCATTTACGTTCCTGGCAAAAGTGGAGTCAACAGATTATGCAACTGCAGGAGAACTTACTGTGCAGGAGCCGCTGTGGAGCATTTAAATCTGTGTTAGGTTATTGAATGCTCATACCTGATGATGGGTACTGCATGTGGTTAGGTTAGTGAATGCTCATACTTCCCCCTGCTGGCTGATGATGGGTACTGCATACGGTTAGGTTAGTGAACGCTCATACATACGCCTGCTGCCTGATGATGGATACTGCATAGTGGGCCGCGGAACGGCTGCGACTTCTGCCCTGCGTGCATTTCCACCGGGCGCGTTACGGCAGCGCAGCGCTGCCTTGCGATCCAGCCGTATATTTACGCGAGATCATGAGATCACGCGATAATCATAAACCTAATGTACTCACCTCCCACTCCCAAAACTACTGCAATTAAATGCCACGCTTTGTCCTTCCGGCCATTGTCCAAAGGATGTTTTGGTACATAAATGACTTCATGTTGCTGAACTTCGACAATGAGTCCCTCGTCGTCCATGTTGCCGACCCTCTGAGACCCTTTGATTGATTGACTGCTGACCTGGTGCCACCGGTCATGACGTAATAATGAAGTTGTGATAGGCTACATGAGCTGAGTATTGTGTTTTATTTTGAAAATTGAGACGTTCCGCAGCGCACCCGGTGGAAATGGTCTCATTGATTAGAGTGGAAGCTATCTGCTGCGGTGACCGCGGCCAAGACGTGCCGCAGCCGTAACGCGTCTGGTGGAATCAGGCCGTTAGGTTAGTTTAGAGTAGTGAATGTGCATACCTCCCCCTGCTGGCTGATGATGGGTACTGCATACTGCAGCTTGACATCGTGGTAAAGGCACTCCAGGAATATGTTGGCTACTCCGATCAGGTTGTGGTTCTCCTGCGCCTCATAGAATGGGTCCAAGTGCTTGCTGTTTGCCTTGTAACACTGACCGAAACAATAAAGTTACATGAGACAATATGCTCTCTGGATTAGAAGCCCAAGGGGCCCTAGCCCCCCCCCCCCAAACATATGGCACTTGAAAAACTTTTGTCGTAATGTAGGAATCTTCTAAATAGCATAGGCATAGTTATGGACCAGGATCTATGATTAAATAGTGAAGGCCTTCACCGCTGCCCAGACATTGTTGTTGATAGGCTGTATAAGAAGGGTTGGTTTGCACGTTTGATCTCCGGCCCAGATAGGCAAGTTCTCCACCCCAAATTTGGGTCAAGGTTTACAATAATGCTTCTCTGAAAGTGATATTTATAGCTGCATAGTGCATAGTGCAGTGTATAAATGAAATCCTACATCTCAATAGCAGCTTATGCAGTTGAACATTTTTGTTAGAAAAATGTGGATATTCAAGACCGGGTCTGAATTAGCGATGCCATTTGGGGAACTGGTAGGATCAGCGGTACAAGTACCGTGTGTCTGGTGGTGTAAACCTGCCCAGGAGACAGCAGCACTCATTGGTTGGTCAATGTTTCTACACAAAAGGTGAATTACAAGGTAGCCTACTCTGCCCCTAATAAAACGCAGTTCAGGTTATAATCAACAGGAACTGCTCTAACTTCCTTTAGGTTAATATCCCGGGACACTTCCCACCACCTACTCCACCCTGTCCCCTCTCACCTTTTCCAGACTGGTGCTCCTGCCCTCCCTCCACTCCTCGCCCAGCTCATCAATACCTCTTTGACGACTGCTTGTTTCCCATACTATTAAATAGAGAACCTTCTTTCAAAGAAGTACATTTACAAAACACTTGAATACCCTTTCTCTAGCAAACTCTACCTACACCAGAACAACCTTCTCGACCCTAACCAGTCCAGATTCAACCACACAAATGAGACTGCCTGTCCTTACTTGCTCACAGAGTAACTTCCCATGGCTAGAATAGTATCCATATCCTCCACTGTAATTCTGCTGGACCTTTCAGCAGCCTCGACACAATGAACCAGATGATCCAGACGATCCAGATGGGTGTGATACTGGATGACTATCTTCTTTTGCTGCCGACATCCTTGGGAAAACCCGCTCTTGCAGAAATATACTCCGTAACATCAGGATGATGTGTTCCATCCTCACCAAGAAACCGTGCAGGTTTTGATCTAGACTGCAACCTCCTTGTGGCTGGTCTGCCTGCATGTGCTATTAGTCCTTTGCAACTCATCCAGACTGCAGCAGCCCGGCTGGTCTTCAACCAACAGAAGTTATCCCAGGAGCCAGACCAATGGCAACCCTGCCTTAGCTGAATCCCTGAAGCTAAGCAGGTGTGGGCTTGGTTAGTGCTGGATGGGAGATCAACTGGGAACACCGAGTTGCTGCTGGAAGTGGTGTTGGGTGTTGGCCAGTAGGTAGCACTCTTCCCTCTGGCCAAAAACATCAATCCCGATGCCCCAGTGCAGTGACGGGGTAACTGTGCTGTGAATATGCCGTCCAAGGACGTAAAACCGAGGTCCTGACTTACTGAGGTCATAAAAGACCCCAGGGCACTTATTGCAAAGAGTAGGGGTTTCCCCGGTGTCCTGGCTAAAACTGCCCAACCAGGCTCATTCAATCTGGCCCCCTATTCATCTCCCTGTATAATTGGTTTATTCATTAATTCCCTCACTCTCAAGCTGGTGTGTGGTGAGCGTTCTGGGGCTGATTTGCTGCTGTGCGTCACCCAAGTGGGGGCTACACACTGGTGGTGGTTAGTGAGGTTCCCCCCACCCCTTCACTGTTAGCGCTTTGAATTTATTATCCCACACTATACCAATCCTCCACACCCTGGACTGGTTAAAAGTGGCTGCTCAAATCAGATTCAAGACACTGGCTCCTGCCAATCCTAAATCCAGGTCATGGTCCACCATTCACCTCAGCCCGTCCACTATGCTTTCTTACACAGCATTGCTCTGGTTCATGTCCCCTCCAGATAAAGTGTCATTCTGTGAAGTAACCCTCCTCCTCTGCTTGGCTCACCATCTCCTCCTCAGTGCCTTCCTTCCAGTCTCTGTAGTGGTCCCTCATATCCACCAGCTTGTTCTCCAACCTCTCGATGGCCCACACCTGTGTTCCTTTTCCTTTCCTCCGCACCTGAATGGCTGGTTCACTCACGATGGCTCCACGCTGCAGAGGGTCAGGGGTCAACAGTCAGTGGTGGCCCATGCCTGCAGGGCCATCCACTCGTGATGCAACTCACTGTCCCGACTTGGAACAATGCTAAGAGTATACAATTATAAAATATTATACATGAAATCAAAACCCTCCAGTGTTCTTTATTGGGCACCAGCACAAAATGCCACAGTATGGTGATGAAAGATGGGAATAACATGACTCCGTAATTAGCCTGGGTGAATAAGGTGGAAAAATCTATGGAAGTAAATCTGTGCCATCGGATTTTGAAAAAATAAAAAGCCATGGAATTCTAAGCACTGAATATTTATGCATTGAAATTAAGTATCTGGATTTTTTGCCTCTGAATTTAACTCAATAAATCATATTCATCTTTACTTTTCAATGTTAAAAAATTGAAAATCAAATATTAAGCACTAAAAAATTCAATGTCAAATTCAGCTGCAAAATTCAATGTCAGAAAATTCAGTGTTAACATCCGTGGACCCATGGAAGAGCAATCGATCCTAGATGCTAGATCGCGGTCAAGCAAGGAGAGCGGAAATAAGAGCGTCACTCGATTCTTCTTTCTTGACGTAAACGTTAATTCTAAACAGCATTTTACACAGTAGCCTATAATAGGAAAGCTCAAAGGTAAATCAACGTCATTAAACACTGACTAGATTTTTATGGGGAGAGAAGCAACGGTGGTGGACCTTACTTAACGCCCTATCGGTCTGTAAAATGCTAATCAAATCAAATAAAATGTATTTATTAAGCACATTTAATATCAAGGTGGGGGGATCTTAATTAATGTTTTTGTTATAATGCACACCGTTTTTTGTTTTTTTTACTGCAGTATGAAGTAAACAAACTAATGCCTGTATGTGAAGTGTGTGTGTGATTGCAGTGACTTGGCTGGATTTACATGCAACGTAAGTGTAATTGTAGTGGGTCAAGGAGCCCAATTTATTGGGCACAAATTTGGGGCAATCCGCCGAGGTCAATATGCCTACGTTTGGTGTGATGCGGGGCGATCTGTGATGTGATGCTGAAGCCCGCTGCCCACTGTGGAACGAGAGCGCAAAGCCGACAGTATTGCGGCACTGAAGCGGCAGCAGCCTGTACCTCGGGAAGAGGCGCCCGACAGCAACCTGCTTTTAATTATTCATTCTCATATCTGTAGCCTATCATGTCACTCGGTGCGGAATAGGGTTGGCTCTGCGCGCTCGTTGCGCTCTTGTCATGCCACCACAGAGGCATATCAACGGTTTTGCTCCAGCCACTTAACGTGCATCCGGTGTCACAATAAGAATACCCTAAATCCGATTGATCGATGACGATACAAACATTAAGTTTAAGCTTGGGGATGTTTCGACGCATGAACGACTTCATGCCTGTCTACGCTTCAAACTCGTGCACGTTGCAGCAAATGGCTAACAGCGCCCCCTAGGGTCACACCTTTCGGTGGCTTCTCTCCCCATCAAAAGCTACAGTCAGTGTTTAATGACGTTGATTTACCTTTGAGCATTACCTATTATAGGCTACTGTGTATAATGCTGTTTAGAATTAACCTAGAAAGAAAGAACCAGCGAGGGACGCTCTTATTCCCACCCTCCTTGCTTGACCGCGAGCTAGCATCTAGGATCGATTGCTCTTCCTTGGGTCCCCGGATGTTAACACTGAATTTTCTGACATTGAATTTTGCAGCTGAATTTGGCATGTTGAATTTGGGGACGTTGAAAATATTTTTGAATATTTGATTTTGAATTTTTAACATTGAAAAATAAAGCTGAATATGATTTATTGAGTTAAATTCAGAGGCAAAAATTCCAGATACTTAATTTCAATGCATAAATATTCAGTGCTTAGAATTCAATGTTTTTTTATTTTTCAAAATCCAATGGCACAGATTTACTTCCATAAAAATCTCCACATTGGCCCAGTGGCCAAAAAAGGCAGCGTTGAAACATGAATGGTGATGCTGTTCCACATGGTTAACATGTTGTGTGTACAAAATGTTTTTGAGAAGACTTTAGTTATAATTATTCAGATCAAATAATACCATAGAAGTTTCAATACAATCTCTCTCAGTATCATATAGTTAATGAACCAAAGATCATCTAACCATCCTCCATAGTTACAATTTACCATTCATTCAAAGTTGTTGCCACTAACGTATTTATTTAACAGCTCCTGGTGAACAATGGCAGCTATTCTGATTCAAGGGTTAATATAAGTGAACCCTCAGCTCGTGTTTCAGTGAGAATTTGAGAATCCTTCAGTAATTTAAATGCATCTGAGAGTACCCATTAATACAATACCGACATAGTTATTCCAATTAATTCATAAATTCACAAACTGCGGATATATTTGTTTAGGGTCTAACCACTCATACACACTTGTCATCAATGATCAACGGGTATTCAAAGTATTCCCCTCTGACTGTTTTCTATATAAAATGTCTGTCTGTGTGTGTGTCTGTGTGTGTGTCTGGAGGCCTGACCTTGCGGTTAGCACTGAGGTTGGCTGCGGGGATCTGGAGGGTGACCTGGTAGTCTGTCAGTTTGTTCATCTCCTCTGCCAGAAAGTTGGCTTCTCGCACCAAAGTGTTTGCTTTCACTACCTGCTCCCTTAGCCGGGAGAGACTCTGTCGGAACAACTCGTCCCTGAAAGAGATACATATGAACACAAGCACACACGTACACACCACACACACACACACACACACACACACACACACACACACACACACACACACACACACACACACACACACACACACACACACACACACACAAACAAAGAGACAGTTGTCCCATGATAATAAAAAAGGAAGGAAAAAGAAAATTGCAAGATTAAAAATGGTGTGATGATATTTGTGTGTACACGGTGTACCGTCTTCGATGTTTGAAAGTTTAACTTCATGTGTCCATGTGTTTGGTTTGGGGGTGTCAGTGTGTCACACCTGTCGTCGGTCCACAGCCGTGGCTTGCTGTGGGGGGTGTGCGTGGTGAAGCCCAGGTGCTCGCTGTTGCTGCGCTGGTGGTGCTGCTTTGTCTTCTCGGGCGAGAGCTGTTGCCGTAGCGACTCCAGCTCCCTCTCGTACATCCTCCTCTGCTCCTCCAGGGCAGTCCGCTTCTCCTCCAGATACTGCTTCTCCAGCACCTGCACCACATTCTGCATGGGGTCTGCAGAGCATCATCTTCCTCATCATTATCTTCACAGCAATAATCTTCATCATCATCATCATCATCATCATAATCACCCTAATCTTGATTACATTATCAAATAACATAATAAGCCAACACATCCTGGTTATAAATACAGCTGTTAACATGTTTTTTCTGTCAATGGAATTGAAATCCGGTTGTGATCAACATAGTACACATCTAAAAAAGTGTGGCTGAACAGATACGGTTTTGCGTTAGTGGCTGGCCGAAGCCATCCCTGGAAATGCATTGAAACAGCAGCAGTACGAGCAAAATCAGGGATGGAGGCCTCAAGACCATCTAGGTTGGAAAAAACCCACAGGATGCTTCACTAATTAGGAGTCTTACGAAATCCATAGGAACCCTGATGTAATCGTAAGTATTATTATTATTATTATTATTATTATTATTATTATTATTATTATTAGGGGTCCTATGAAATCCTACGGAATCCGCAGCAAAATTGTGGGTGCACTAAAATTGTAATCATTCATCAGTCATACTGCAGCCGATACCATAAGTCAGAAAGACATTTTCAGGTATGGTTACCAATATACCCCACTACCCATAAACCCAGATTTGGAGTACTGCCGTCCAAAGGGTTGGCGTATGTGAAAATCATGATTGGGCTAATCGCTCTCACCGTTTACCTGGACTCAAATTATGGTACCATTAATCTAGGCACAGCGGGAACAAGCTTACTGGTCGTCGGCCCCTCGTGATCAGGACACCGGCAGGAGCCTGAGTCGGAGCTGCCATGGGTCGGAGAAGCAGGCAGGTAGTCACGGACAGACGGGAGTCGCAGAACGCTTGGCACGGGATAGCGTCACGTGATCAGGAACCCGAGCTTGTGAGTCAGACGGCAGCGCTACGGAGCGAGCAGGCGGGGTAGTTCAGACAGGCGAGGATCAGGAACCCGGCAGGAGAGTCAGACAGGCAAGGGTTCGGAGAGCAGGCAGGATCAGTAGGATAGGATTATGTAGAATGCTGGTAGGACCGCGAGAGGACTTGTGAGGGACATCAAACGACGAACTTTGGCGTCGGAGGAACGGAGACTGCTGCTTAAGTAGGGACAGGTGATTGGTGATAGAGACAGGTGGTTGCGGAGGACCAGTTACGACCAACCGCCACTAGAGGTGGGTGTTGGGACGCGGTAGCGGGACGTGGCGTAACAGTACCCCCCCTCTACGAACGCCCTCGGCGGACGCGCCTAGGACGCCGGGTGACGTGGACAAAGTCTTGGATGAGTGCTGATCCAAGATGTGGCCTCCGGGGAACCCAGGAGCGCTCCTCATGGAC
>OLKM01002934.1:0-49453 GCA_900291075.1 Melanogrammus aeglefinus | reverse complement strand
CCTCCCTCCTCCGCCCTCCCTCCTTCCAGGAGCCCAAGACTACTGGCAGCCACAGCCGACGAACACACACCCTCTCGGCTGGGCGGCACAGTGCGCAGGATGCTGCATGTCAGGCGTCTGTCGGTTGATTACGCCGCCGACAGGTACAACTGGTGACGCAGACGAAGTGACACGCTCAGTTCAGCGCCGTGAAAATAGGATGATCAGTCAATTCCTGGGGAATGCGAGTATGAACCACTCCAACACACGCAGACAGACAGACGCACACACAGACACATGCACAGACACAGACACAGACAGACAAATATACACAGACAGACACAGCTACAGACAGCTAGACACAGACAGACCCACAAATATAGAAACACGGAAACAAATCGTTTACAATTTCATTGGTCCACAATGCGGATTGCGAAACACAGTATGAAACACTCACACACTTGCACACAGACAGACACACACACACACACACACACACACACACACACATTACCACAACACACACACACACCACACACACACACACACACATACACACAAGACACTCAATCCACCACCGACCAACAGCACAGCGAGCATTACACAAAGAAGCACAAAATCCTAACACAAGCCCCACGCTGCACATATTATATGTGTTTAACCCACCTCATAATTAACAAAGGAAACGTCTGTCTCCTCTCTCTCTCTCTCTACACATTAAGACGTCGTTACCAATGTGTGTGTCCATTTTCACACAGATACAGCTGCATTCCTTGGGATGGGTGGTAGGGGTCTCCAGCCATTTGACTAATTCAATCTACCTCTGCACGTCCAGTTACACTAAAGGGCCAGAGATATTCGAGAAGGTCTGCGATGGTGAAGGTTTTAACATTGGAACACATTGTTGTGTTTGGTCTTATGTATATTTAGCACTTAGTTTATTGCTAGACAATAGTTTTGTATATAGTGGTTAATAAGAAGGTAGCGATCATTGATCACCCCTAAAGGTATATTTTTGGGATCGTACTCGTTATCTTTTGCTCAACTAACCAACACTTAAACGCACAGGTACATAAAAAAAAGCAAGATACAAAGGAATCCACTGGTTGTATGGAGGATATGATCGATCTACTAGCCACAGTTTATTCAATGCCTAGCACAATCTAAAAGGTGTACTTAATACCTTTGGATTAAGCGATAAATCACTACTGCAAGCAGTCGCAAACATTTCATATCCCAATGAGTTTCTATGAAAATAATAGTTGAAGAAGCAGATGCTTTATTATGTCATCGGATGAGCGTTGTTTCGGTGACTCAATTTGGTTGAGTCATTTTGGTTCTCACCCTTCTGAACATAATCCAATCAGATGTCCTTTCTCTCCTCCGGTCAGCTCATGCTATTAGCATTCAGAATACCCTCCCAAACCATGGGAGGCTTGAGAACATGAATAGTGTGCTGAGGTGTCGTATCTCTATATCTGATCGGGGCTTGAGCATGGCTTATTATTTTCTCTGTCACTGAGGAGAAACATGCTGCGATACGAGGCCGCATTAGCAGATGATAGATGTTGGAAATCCAGTAAACAGTTTCCTTTGCTTTTCCCTTCGGCTAATCGCTGGCAAATGTGTTCCAGTTCATTGATCATGGAATACCATTTCATATCTTGAGTAAAGGTTACATCCAGGAAGCGGCTGAGGCAGATGCATCACGTTCCAGGGTCTTTGGGATGAATAGCATTCACAGGCTGGGGCCTAAATATTTCATATTGGATTCAGATAAGAGGGAGGAAACGGGGTAAAAAAAAAATGCGTTGTCGCCCGTGTATACGGGCATGTTGCCTCTCCTCATGCCTAGCCATACATGCACACAAAGTGTGACCTATATTATGATCTCCCTGCCAGTCAAGTGCAGTGATGCTGCTCTACTCAATTAAGCCAATGAGGTCAGGGGTTCTGTCTCATCCACCACAGCAACTGGAAAAACAGGAGCCAAGAAAAACATTAATTTGAACGCGTGCCTTCCCCTGTCCTGCCTTCTCAATCATTCCTGGAAATCATTACAATGTTTTTATAGATATCGACTGGACACTGATCATTTATGTCCAAAGTGATGGATATCGCAACCGGAGCCTGATGCAGATGTTCATCAACGTTGAAAATGAGGTTATTCTAAATGATGACTCAATCCGTAGTGTGGAGAGGAACAGAGATATCCCCTGCATCACCGCCCTTCACACAGACTGAACGAGCAGGAGAAGGAAACCACAACAGAACGCCTGGGTGCTTTTCTTGACAGGCTGCAGAAAGTGGGACAGCCAGTCAGTAGGGCAGAGTGTGGCTAGTGTGAGCAGTCAGAGATGCAGGCAGTCTTTCCTGATGCTCGAGTTCTGCCTGTCGCCCTTCTCTCTACTCCGGCTGGCTGACCTGAGTGCAGCGCATCGCCTCACATGGTTCATCCTACTCCACAGCCCTGAGTCATCGCACTACACTGGCATCGCACGGGCTTATACTAGGCCTACACACACACACACACACACTATATACGCACACACACACATACGCGCACACACACACGCACACTATATAGGCCTACACAGACACAAACACACACACGCACTCACTCACTATACACACTACACACACACACACACACACACACGCACTCACTCACTATACACACTACACACACACACACACACACACACACACACACACACACACACACACACACACACACACACACACACACACACACACACACACACACACACACAGGCAATACACACAGCCATGTAACACATGCTATGGTTGTTATGTTGTTTGCTGTTTTCTTTTTCGTTAAAGCACTGTTCCAACCAGATAGCCAGCGCGTGTTTAGTGTGCCTTGATTTCACTGTAACATGACACATGCTGTCAAAAACATATCGGGGGCATGCTACCGCCTCCTCACACCGCGTATTTTGTTGTTTCTGCAGACGCGCACATGTCTCTGAATCCAACCTTGATAAGTAGTCTTTTTGTTATTTAACCACGCAACATCAACCCCCCCCCCCCCTCCAATCCCTAGAACAGGAGAACACATTGTCCTGGTCTGGTCGTGTCCTGAGTGGACCATGCCTCCCTTCACGCCGTGGAGGAGGAGGAGAGCATGGAGGATGGAGGACATCTCAGTCTCGCTAGTAAAAGAAAAAAAGATAGCACGCATATTGCCGACGCCCATTCATAACTGGATGTAGAACAAACCTGAACAATACCTACTAAATGCAGACATTTAGCGTGCATCGTCCTTGCTGAATGCAGTCAGATCATGAAGTGCAGTGAGCGTGGTTTCTACGGCTATTCGATGAATGGAAGGGATGGAGGCATGTGTTAGTGGGGTGTAGAATGAGAGCTGGCCCGTCTTGTGTAGTGGGATAGCATCACCCACCGTGTCTGCTCGGTACACTGGCTGGTTCCAGCATCCATACTTATACCGTACATTTGAAACACGATATGGGGTAAACCGGTATTACTTTAGTGGAGTAGGGTACAAACCACGGACATTAGTAACCTACCCCTGCTCATGGGGCAAGTGAAGGGTGAATGTATTTATATTCATTACATGACCCAACAACGTCCCCATCCTTTCAGATCGTAATCAGTGGTGCGCAACCACGCCAAACCAGCAGACTAAACAAAGAAAACAAATGTCCATCTTTTGTTGTCTATTTCCTAATCTTAATCCGATTAAAAACCCTTTACCCCCTATCTCAATTAGAGCACCGGTGTGTCAGGGCGACGCGCACACGACTCGTTGTCCATCCATCTTTTAGATATGAATATTAAGACATTAACGCAAGGTGCCATTTCGCCGGCTGCCCCTCCAGACACGAGAAAATCAGAGAATACCACGAAAATACAACTCACCTCGTGTTGTTTGAAGCGACGGGAGGATAATATGTGTCTCGTGTGGATCTCGCACTAAATCACTGATATCTAAGGTTTAAGGTTAATAATTTATTCGGGAGAACCTACGTCGTCCCGAATGGTGGGGGGTTTGGCCTCACACTGGATGCTGTCATCGTGCTGCTGGGACTGCTCTCATTTAATCCTCCTCGGCCCTCAGCTCAGAAATAACCCACCCCCTCCCTCCTTCCTCTATCTCCCTTTTCTCTCTCTCTCTCTCTCTCTCCCCCACACTCATCGGTCAGAGCTGCCTTCACCCAGTTCCCTGTGGGGTCTCCCCTGTCCTCTGTAATATGGTTGTTGTTCTTGGCCCATACCACTGATAATAACGCCCACATTACTAATAACAAGAGCATTATTTATAATACTTAGAATAATAACAATCCTATTGTTTCACTAATAATATTTTAGAAATTTGGAAAAAAAAATATATAAAAAAATAATACTTTATATCAGGCCGCATATTCAATTTGTATACCCTTATTATTGTATTATTATACTGTGATTTATATGTATATTGTTCTGTTGTTCAAATGTCAGCCGCTAGAGGGCGGTGTGATACGGGTCACCCTTCATTTGTTAACCCATTACGTACTTCCGGTGCGTTATTTCCTTTCCACATGCTTCAGATCCGACTCTCTTAATTTCATGAGCAAAATAATAAACCCAACAGGACGTTACCATGTTTAAACTGGAAGGACTAGGTCCCAAGCTGGACCCGGAGGAAATGAAGAAGAAGATGAGGGACGATGTCTTCACGTCCGTGCGCAACTTCATTCTGTACATCGCCCTCCTCCGAGCCAGTGAGTAGTGTATGACATTGATGACATTACGGTGGAAAAAACAACCGTGGAGACGTCTGTCATTGCCCCATGGTTACTGAGCATCGCATCATTAATGAATGAATCAATTCAAATGTGATTATGTGCTATGGGAAAAGCTCTTGAATGTTTTTTTCTCCTGCTTTTGCAGCTCCATATGTACTGAAGAAGCTGGACAGCATATGATCGGGACCCGTCCCGAACCTGTTCCTCCATCCAATGGCAGGTCGCGACCCCAAGGGCAGACTGCAGGTCAACAACACCACCGTCATCAGAGACTCCACTGCAGCTGTGTGGAAGATCAACAGGCCCACTGCCACCGAGAACCAGCCCTCCACTTTTCTTATTCCATGTCGTTGTTGAAGTGAATGTAACTATTTGTGAACGTGTATGCAGAAGCACTATCATTGTGTGTGATATAATAAAATACAATGTGTTGAACTCGTCTGGCTGAGACTTGATGAGTCGCTGTTTGTCATATGATCCGTCAAAATATCAATGTTTTTCTCTAAATGTTCTGTCTCAAATATTTTGAGGGTTTTATTAGAAATTGTGACTTGACCGATTTTTTTTAATGTAACACAATAAAACGAGGCTCTCACATGTATACAAAGTAACCACAAGGGGGAGATGTCTGTGTGTCGGTCCCGCTAGACAGGTTAGTCTGAGCGGCTAGAGCAGACCATAATAAAGGGGTGAGTGGAATTCAGATTTTAGGCTAAAACGCTGATATATGCTATGTTTATCAAGGGTTAACCTCGTGTCGAATTTCTGATAAAATGCAATGGAAAACTATAGGAGAAGCGTTTGGGCGATTTGGAGACTCATTGTGATAAACCTTTGTGCATTTGGCCGCATGATGGCTTAAGGCCGACCACATTATAGCCTCGTATGCATCACCGGCAAACCTGTCAAATGGTGTATTTTAGACATTAGGGGACAAACACGAGTGATACATTTATTTTCGAAGATAAAGCGTACAGGAAAGCATTAGAAGCCGCCCACCCGTGCATCCAGCCATTCATCACCCGGCGTACGTCTGCCGATGGACTT
This sequence comes from Melanogrammus aeglefinus, assembly GCA_900291075.1. Lineage (NCBI taxonomy): Eukaryota > Metazoa > Chordata > Actinopteri > Gadiformes > Gadidae > Melanogrammus > Melanogrammus aeglefinus. The sequence continues at coordinate 43,655 of OLKM01002934.1, read as the reverse complement.
CCCTGGGCACTTCAAGCTCATCTTTCAGCAGTTGAACCACCAGCGCATCAATGGGCAGCTTTGCGACTGCTTGGTATCGGTTGGGGGACAGAGCTTCCACGCACACCGATCCATTCTGGCGGCCTGCAGCTCTCACTTCAGGGCTCTTCTGAGCTCCACAGAGGGCGACGCGGCTGGAGGGACTAAAATGCAACACGGGGACGGTCCCTGTGTGATGGAGCTTGATCAGGAAGTGGTGACCCCCGAGGCCTTCTCCGCCCTGCTAGAGATGATTTATACCTCCACCCTTACGCCGGGCTCCTCTAACGTGATGGATGTGCTGCTGGCCGCCTCCCACCTGCACTTGAACACCGTGGTGAAAGCCTGCAAGCTACACCTGTCCAAGCGAGACTTCCCAAAGTCGCCCCCTACAGGTTGGAGGGCCGTACAGCAGCAGAATGAGGCACTACTACTGTCCCCTCCGACAGGGGACCTATCTGAGGCCACATCTATGCAGCTCGGGTCAGATTCACCGCAGCGTCTCCAATTCAGCCTGAGCAACTGTTTCACGGATACTTGGCTAAGCAACAGCGGAGCCGGAATGGAGATGAGTCAGTCCGGTGGTACTCTTGATCCCCACGGGGAGATGAACGGCGGTTTCAGCCGGGAACAGACCACAGCGCCGCCCGCAGGCCACAAACGCACATCGCCCATGAATGAGGACAGCCCGAGCGGGAGGAAGAGGACGCTGTTGGGGAAGGACCGCGGGGAGCCGGGAGAGGAGGAGTGCCCCATCGCCGAGCTGCTACCAGAGAGCAGAGGGGAGGAGGAGCAACAGGAGGAGAAATACGAGGCCGCAAAGTGGGAGTCGGAGGAGGCGGAGCTGCCGAGCCAGTCGGACGGCGACGCCAGGGGGGTGGAGGGGGGAGACGGGAGCTCCGAAGCCGTGCTCAAAGTCCTGGTGGGAGAGGAGAAACAGGAGGAGCGTGAGGAGGAGAACATGGTGCTCGTCGAGGTGAAGAGGGAGAACCTGAGCACCTCGTCTCCGGGCCCCGCGCCCGAGCGCTCCCCGTCCCCAGACGCAGAAGGCCACGACGGCCTTCCAGACGATGCGTTGAGCGATGAGAGAACGGCTGCAGAAGGTGATCACCATGGTGATCCTCACGCAGACACGCAGCCGCACCCGGGGGCCGGCGAGGCGGCGGCCTGCGTGGAGCCCATCCTGGGGGAAGGACTGGACAGCCTGTCGGAGCTGGCCTTCTCCTGCTTCCTCAACCCCGGCAGCGAGGGTGTCATGGGGGCTCTGGAGGTGGAGGAAAGCCTGGCCAGCCTCACCTCTGCCTCCACCATCGCAGAGGCTTCTGGGATCGCTGGAGAGCCATGTGAGCCCTCTGACACGATCCACCCATCTCCCTCCTCCTCCTCCTCCTCCTCTCTGGTCTTCCCGGTCACCACGGTGCCCCTGCAGCAGCTCATCTCCACGCAGACCCCTGGCTTCAGCGACACCCTCCTCCTCCAGGCCAAGCAGAGCTCTCTGGGGGGGTTCCTGGGGAGTGTGAGGCCAGCTCTAGGGTATCCAGCCCGCCGTCTCGCCCGCCCCCAGCAGCGGGAGAACCAGAGGAGGTGGAGGCTTCACGACGGCGTCGCCCGGCCTCCGACGCATCGCCCCCAAAGCCCCGGCAGCGGGTTCGGAGACAGACCCGGACCCTTGCTCCTCCTCCGGTTCGGGGGACCGCCCGACGCTCACCAGGGCGTCGGAGGAGGTGCTCTCCAAGTGCAGGAAGGCTGCGGCCGAGGACCACGTGGTGCTGGTGGAGGGGGAGAAGAAGTACGCCTGCAGCATCTGCCTCAAGACCTTCATGAACCTGACGGACTGCAAGAAGCACATCCGCGTCCACACCGGGGAGAAGCCCTACCCCTGCCCCAAGTGTGGCAAGCGCTTCAGTCAGTCCTCGCACCTCTACAAACACTCCAAGAACACGTGCCTACACTGGACCGGCAAACAGCTCGGCCTATTGGCTGACAGCCTACTGTAAGCTGGAAGGCGCCACAGCTGATTGGTCTTTCGTATTGAATGGGCTGGTGGAGCTGTAGGACTTGATTGGATGAAAGCCTAGAGCAGCCGGGCGATATGGACTAAGATACAAATGTTGAAGCACACTTGTCTTACTTTACTATTTATGATTCTCCTGTTTTCTTTGTTTGAAACGACCAAAACATGATTTAAATGTGAATAATTATTTTAAAAGAAAATCTGTTTTTATAAATTAGACTAGAATCCAATGAAATGCTAAGGCTAATGAATCTGTGCCCATTCAATATTTAAAAGAACGATTTTTTTTTAATCTTCCCAATCATTTACTTATCAGATGCTGGTCATGGACCATAGTGCCAATTTGAAATGTTGCCAAGATAAAAAAATATCAAGAAAATATTCTCTGTGAGAATAATCTTAAACTATTGAAATTTGCTGAAAATAAATGATGTGATGAAGGGCTTTGACTTCGAACTTCGTAATTCGAATATAATTCGAATATCAAAAATATATATATATATATTCGAACGAATATTAGGCAGCCCTTAATATTCGAACCTGTTATGGGCATTATTTTTTGTAAATGTCTTTGTTGAACGTTGTTTTCAATTCAGATTCCGCGGCTTTTTCAGGGCTGGTGATGTTGTGTTGTGAGCTCATTAGCAATCATTGGTCATCTGGGCTCCTGTAGGTGACAACGTGACATAGGCGTCCTGGTTTGCGCCAATTTTGTATAACAATGGCCGCGTCAACATCGACATCAGCACCCGAAGTTTAGAGCGATACAATTTGGCAATGGGCCGTTCGTTAGTGGCTGGTAGGATGGGTTTTTGTTTTTTGGCCTACCTTTAGTTTGTCCTTTCAGTTTAGCCTGATTGGCTTATTTGACTTGATTGCTTATTTATCTTTATTTTGATGCACAGTATACAGTTCGTGTCTGACCTTAAATAAATAAATGTTCTGAAAACATCGTAGCCTGCCGTGCCTATTGACGTTGACTTATACACTGCCCTCTGGTGGACAAAACATATACAACTCAAGTTTGATACCATATATGTCTTACTGAAGGTATTACATTTTTTTTTTAAATAGATATTCGAATATATTCGAATATTAATATTAATAAACAAACGAACTTCGAATTTGATTTTTGGGCCAAAGTCAATGCCCTGTCATTTTTTCCAACAATATGGAAAAAACAAATGTTCACACAGTCTCAGTTTGCCACTATTAATACCTCAAATCCAATTCAGTAAGTGTGGGAAGATTTTAAATGGTAGACAGACAAATATATTTGCAAAGGTTCAAAACGAGAATAATTGATTGGTTTGTATGGAGTAGGTACCCCACAATTTTGCCAAACAGTTGAAAAAAGAAAGAACATTTAATTTGAAGTCAAATTTAATTCCATCGTCTTGCATATAGAAAAATGAAGAAATGTTTTGAAGAAAAACATAACATGTAAGTGCTTTGTAGGAGTGCTGGAAAGTTTTCTCCAAAGTATACTGCATTTCCAAAACTCCTTAACCTATTTTTTGCATTTACTCCTCACAGTCTGAATTGTATCGTTTATATCGGTTAGTAATTACAAAGGTCTTTAGTGGACTAAAAGCACTATCTAAAAAGGTGAATCCTTAACCGTATCCTAGCAGCAATTCTCAGTTCTCCTCGTATTATTGTTTTCACTATGAAACTCCAATTGAATCTTATGGCACCGTTTGGCTCAGAACTGACATTAGTCTTGAAGGCCTGAAGAGGGCGCATTTGAGGCGAGCGGTTCTGCCTCTCAGAAGGTCAGCTCGCTAGGCATGTCAGTGCCCTGCAGGCCTCCCAGTAGGTTCCGAGCGGAGAGTTCGGCCATTACGCCTCTGGTGGAGTACGTGGCGCTGCCGATGTGAGGCAGAACCACTGCGAGAGAGAGAAAAGGAGAAAAAGAAAGAAAGAAAGAATGAAAGAACGAGACAGTCAGAGAAACATGGGTAGATCATTATTGAAAAACAAACAAGAGAAATATTGACCGAAAAGAGGTCATTTTCTGTTTGTGCTACTGATATTTGCTCACCACAGTTTTTGAGCGTGAGCAGGGGGTGGTCGGTTGGCAGGGGCTCAGGTGTGGTGACGTCTAGACCGGCCGAGGCGATCTGGCCGGTGCTCAGAGCCTGGTACAGGTCCTCCTGGTTCACCACAGTTCCTCTGCAACACACAGCGGGGAGACTTACAGTAGGGTTCTGATCATCACAGCCCCTCCACACGGACGGAACAATTACTTAATGGCAAAGGCTATCATATATCAAGGACAACGTGAGGCAAATGCACAGTCTCTTTTTAAGGAGCATTTTGCCTACACCGTACACTATATGTTGCAGTTTCAGTGGTCTATACGTTTAACCCTCTTGAGGTGACGCCCTTGCCTGCTGGAGTTGACGAAGACGGCAGTCTTCTTCATCTTGCTGAAGAAGGCCTGGTCGCACATGCCCTTGGTGTCGGGTGTGAGGGAACAGGACACGACCACGAAGTCGCTCTCAGCGACCAGGGTGTCCAGTGGTACTGCGGAGCAAGGAGAGGTGGAGCGAAGGGACTCGAATGAGTCAGTCCTAATGCCTTCAGCGGCCTTTGTTTCATCTCTTCAAATGGTCCATGTTTTTAACCTGTTCAAAAAGTGGGCCTTTGCATCTTTATTTTCTTACCGAACTCTCCGCCGACCTCGCCTGCGTAGGCCTTGGCTGTTCTTCCAGAGTAGAGCGTACGCTTCACCCCGAAGGCCTTCAGTCTCTTGGCGATCGCCAAGCCTGAGAACATACACACACCAGGAAGATATTCAGGGACTAACAAAACAGTAAACGTAGACCTGATTCAACCAGGCTTTCTGTCCTTTACACACACCTCTGTTATCAATTGGGTTGTAAATGTTGTATGGTATACAATGATGAAGTGTACTGACATGCTAAGGTTATCTAGATTGTTTTGTTTATATGGTGTTTTTGGTTGAATATTAATTGCAAAAATACAAACAACCTCATGGGTTTTTGTGTGCAAAAGACGTAAGGCGGATACGAACCACAAATCCCGCCTAGCATAGCGTTTCAAAACACTGAACTCATACTGAATTTAGAATAACACAATGTTATCTTTAGAGTTATGAGTCCTCAAATGGATCTGAGGTTAATGTTCAGCCATATGAGGTGTTGTTGTGGTTGTTGTTGTTGTTGTTGTTATTGTTGTTGTTTTTCCTCCAGTCAGGTTGTTCCAGTAGGCATTCGTTCAGTATAACCTCCGTCTACAGATCCCCACCCGGGCCACATTGGCTTAAACAAATTTGAAGCAAAAGAAAGTGAAACGCCCCTTTCACCCTAGTTTCAGCTTGCCTGCCATCGCACTGTAAATGTCAAATCTAAAATTTCATTTGTGAGACTACTGGTCATACTACTGTCTACTGGTAGACCGTGGACACTGGGTTTCAAACTCAGAACCATCGGTCTGGTAATCAAACTAACTCCCCCAGCACCTGAAGAAATACCCCTTTGGTCAGAGGAAGCAAGGGACCAGCACCTATGCGTCCCAGTCCGATGACCCCCACGGTGCTGCCAGACAGACCGTAGCCACACAGCCACAGAGGCTTCCAGGAGCTCCAGCCGCCACTGAGAACACACACACACACACACACACACACACACACACACACACACACACACACACACACACACACACACACACACACACACACACACACACACACACACACACACTATAAATACAACAAAGTGGATCCCCATGCAAATAACATCCACATTTGCAATGCAAACTCACAAACCAATCAAAACCAAGTGCTTGTGCATAATCAAACGATAAGCAGAGATGGCGCCGAATGTGCGCACTGACTTCTTGACTTCCTCCACGCCCTCCGGGAGCCTTCTGGCGGCCGCCAGCAGCAGCGCCACGGTGAGCTCTGCGGTGGCGTCCGTTAGGACGTCCGGTGTGTATCCGACGCGTATCCCGCTGTGGTGAATGGCAGAGGGACTGTGTTTAGAGAGCGCTCATCTAACCAGTGGCCACTCAATGCGCTATACAATATTGCCTAACATTCACTCATTCATGCACACGTTCACACACCGACGGCGGGGTCAGCCATGCGAGGACACAGCCCAGCTCGTCGGGAGCAGTCAGGGTCAGGTGCCTTGCTCAGGGACACCTTGACCCTAACCTAGGAGCAGCCGGGAATCGAACAGCCAGCAACCTTCCCGTTACCAACCAACCCGCTTTACCTCCTGAGCCACATACCGCCCGAAAACAAACGCACGACACAGCTAGTTGTTGCTAGTTGTTGCTAGTTGGCTACATTGCACTTCCCCAAGCTAGTGTTAGCTCGAGGAAGTGTTAGGTTAGCAATCATTACACTCACCGTTTCTTTATCTCGTCCATGGCCATGTGGTCGAAGCCCACCGAGAGGGTGCTGACCACCTTCAAATTGGGCCCTGCAAGGGGAATCGACAATAAGAGAGAGAATGTATCAGAGACTCATATTTACATTTACTTGCACTAAGCACATTTGTCAGAAGAAGGAGAAACAATATATCTCTGTCGGTACAGTCAGGAAGGATGTTCATAGAACCAAGTGCCAAGCCCTACAATCGCTAGGTTAACCTATTCCGTATAACACAAAGATAGCCATGATAAGACGCTACCCAACTGACTACTATAACTAAGTACGACATACAATAAGTGCGTATATTAAGTGCCAGGATGTACAACATACAATAAGTGTTACATTAAGTGTCAAGACGTGCAACATACACCAAGTGCGTAAGAGGGCGTTGCTATGCAGAGTTTAGGTGAACTCTGAACATATAGGGGGGTAACAGAGGGGCTCTTGTGGGCTACCACCAGACTCTAGTGACGTGTACCTGCAGCATCCAGGAGCTCTGCATCGATCTTGTCTGAGAGTAAACACAGAATTCCGTGAGCTCCTTTCACCCCCTTCAGGAGCTCTGCTCTGGGAACTGGTTCATCTGAGTCCCAAAGCGCCACCTCACATCTGATTGAAGAGCGGACAGGTACATAGACTTAGAAGAATAGAATAGCATGCATGCATTAAAGAGCAAAGCTTCATTTCATTCAAATATTTGGAAGTATCTATTCACCCAATAGCAATCAATGCATACGGTTTAGTACAATAATAAAAACACCAGATAAGAAGCTATGGAGTGCAGAGTGGCTATATGCCGCTGCAGAGGGGTGGGACATGCGGCTCCAGTCTGACCCCTGTCCTTTGGCCAAGAGGACCTGTGGCAAGTTTGTTAGGTAAGACCCTTTTTAAAAAGAGATTGTAACGAAGGAATTAAGAAATTAATACTCTAACAGCTTCCCACCATTGATCCTGATTCATTGAAACAAGTCATTGTAAACTAAGTATTGCAATATTGAATACAAAGTGGACGGTTCTGTTCAATGAAGTAAACTCCTAAACTTGACAACTGCACATGGTGGAAGTGATCCGTGCGACAAATGTAATCTATGGAACAGACAGTAAAACACAGTACACCTGTCAGGGTAGCATTTGGAATAATAATAATAACGCAAACCTACACTCCGGCCTGGGACAGTAGCGTCGCCCCTTCTGGGGGGATGCGTCGTGTTATGAAGACCTTCATGAGTTTCTGCACAGCTTGCATCCAGAAACACTGAGCAGGACAGCACCGCTGCCGCAGTCCCCTTACCACGAGCTGGGTTAATGTTTAACAGAGGATAAGAGTGCAGGACAGATGTCAATGGCTGGTAAGTCTGAGCAAGTCGGAAGACTACTACACGCACACACATACATGACGTCAGGGCAGGCTACAATGCGCATGCGCTTGAGCCGTCAATCCGTGTAATAAATATATTGAACCCAGCGGAATGCAGCAAAATAATAAAATAAAAAATAAATGCAATATTCTCCGACTCTCTTCTTAAAAAAGACTACGATGTCAAAACATGGATAAAGAAATATAAATGTAAATTGGTTAATATTTGCCAAACATGAGTTATTGCAATTGGATGTAGACCTATATTTGTATGCATTTTGTAGTTTATTTCAATACGGTGGCAGACATTCTTTTACTGTTTTTTTTTCGTTTTCTTACGTCGTTCCTTAAGGTCATGTTTACTTTTCTCCGTGTGCCTCTCTTCCTGGTTGCATGGCCGTAGTGGACGCTAGGCGTCAGAACCCAGGGTCCTCGACGCTCAGAGGAGTGTCAACTTGGTGAAAGCCTTCGCCGCGTCTTCTGTTCAGTGGTTCTGCTGGATTTATCCGTCGAGATCACCTCCTAAAGACGTCGTTGATGAAAGCAACACACGATCGGACAAAGGATTCATACGTTTAACAATTTGATCCCAGTTTTGCAGATCGCTGTGGCAGAACATTCCTGCGTGGGAAGAACACTAGAAGGTAATCTCTGCCTCCTCGGGAGACGTTTTCCTTCCCAGGCATAGGAGCGCATGGTTTTTAATTCAATTTATTTCGCAAAGCAACTCGTGTTTCCCTGTCTTTATTAGGTGGCTGGGTATTGCAGCGATGTTGTGATTGGGCTTTCTAATTGCGTTTCTCACCCCGGTGCCCCCCCCCCCCCCCTTGCCATCGTCCACTGTCACTTCAGAAAGAACCAAATATCTTTAGAGTTGACACGCCAGCCTGCAACACGCTCTACCGGGGACACGGTTCTCCCGACGGCTCTCTGGGTCTCGCATCCCATTTCGAGAACCATAGTCCAAACTGGACAGGCTGGTGTTGAGCGTCTCTGTGCTGTGGAATGGCTCTTCTCACCCTGCACAGAACACCTTCTGTCTCCACCGCGCCTGTAAGTATAGCCTGCTCTCCATGGCGCCTCAAGCCGCACACAGCCATATAGTCATTGTTGAATAGGGTTTGGTTTGCTGTGTGCCTTGACTGCACATCATATGCCACACTGTGCTGTAGACACACAACCTGCCTGAATTAGACCATTCATGCAGAACCCATTAGGCTTGCTTCATGAAAAACAATCCCCCGCAGGCGATGAAACTGTTGCATAGCTGCACTATTTGGCTCGTGGAAAAGCAGGAATGCTGCAATTGAATACCGCTCTGTAATGTCTATTATCGTGGAACATGAACAATGCTAAGCTAAATATCGACGGTAGACACCCGATTCTCACCTATAATCTTGTAGTCCATATCTCAGTCTTACATTGACACGTAGGCCAATGCTCGACAATCTCATCAACCTTTGTCTATGGCTTTATCTGTCGTGTTTATCTTTTCTTGTTTCACATGTCATGCTTTCCCCTTGGCTTAATTAAAAACAGCTCAATGATTAAACTTTAGTTGCCTCCGAGCTATGAGTTGTGCTGTGGCCATGTGAGGTAAAAACTAAGAAGCATTCCCCGTTTGTAAACTGGCCCTCCCCTCTGATATAAAAATAAAAAGCTGTAATGCTTTCCTACTGTTAACTCATTTGTTAACTACTCTTCTCTCCTTTTTAACCCCCCCCCCCCCCCCCCCCCCAAAACCATTGCAGTGATCTTCCTATGCCTGCTTCTCATCTTATTTCCCTCTTTTTTTTGTTTTGTTTCTTGACTCTGTCTGGACATGTCAGTTGCATAACAGGTAATGCCGGTGTCTCAAGTTTCTCTCAAACCCTTTACACCACAGTTAGCTTCCCTTCTCCTCCCTGTGTCGCTGGTTCCCGATCTACATTCTCTCTGTCTTTCTTCTTCATCCTCTCCTGCACTCCATGTTAGTTTGTTTGCATTAATCCTCATTTTTTTAACGTGTCGCACTACCTAGTCCCTGAACCATGTTGTGTTAACACAGCTCCTTGTTATCCCAGCTCTGTCACTCCTTCAGAGATGACTGCTGAATGACATTTCTGTACAGTTATGTAACACATGCATACACAGAACCGCCCACCCCTACACTGCCAGGAGTCAGTGAAGGGAGATGTATGGAATGTGTAAATATGTATCTCATGACCACATACACACAAACCTACATTGGACGGCCACAATGGAAAATGCTTTGTTCTGTCATACTATTGCCTTGTTTAATTGTGCAGTTGGTAATATTTGTGTGTGTTTTTGTTTTTCAAAGGATGAAAGCATCCCTAGGAGAGGAAAACTACAGAAAAGGTAGATTTACCGTTTGATTAAACGCCATCCGTTTGATTGGCTCTGCCTTGGTGGCCGACTTGTGCCAAAGAAATGATCCGGGCCGATTGAAGAGCTTCCGTCTTGTCGTCCCCTACAGGGAGAGCTTCGCATTGGTCAAGGGGGTTGTCCTTCTGCTGGAGGAGGGAGAGAGGGAGGGCTCTAACGAGGGTCTCTCGCCCGATCGCAGCCCCTCTCCCAAGCATGAGGGGGGGCCGCCGCCAGACACGCGCCACAGACACCTCCACGCCATGGTCTCGCTGCTCAGACCCGAGGACACCGTCAAACTGGTGGGTGGCATTTTCCCACGTATGGCCATCGAGATGTTAGTCGTGTTCCAGTTAAGGCGGCTTGTGTGTCATGTGCCGCAGAGTGCGTTCGAAGGAGCACTTGGCGGTCGGCTTCAAACCAGACGGGCGACTGGAACTATCGACCACAAGATGATGACAACGCTGAAACATTCTGCTCAGAGCGGCGCCGAAGAATGTTTTCATTTCAGCTTATTAGGTCGATAAGAAACCACTTAAATCCATAATCCGTTAGATTAAAGTGAGTCATATCCTCCCATTGTTGTGTTATAAGCAGCATACACCACTCAGGTGTTTAATAATCCCATAGGTCAGACATTATCTACCAATAACGGCTACTTCCTGTTTCAGTCCTTACCGATTGGCTTGTGAAGAGTTGGCTGGGTCTGGGTTGACCAATAGAACGGCTCATGCAATCAGATTGTATGGATTATCTCGGTGCTTAGGTTTTACTATTCTTCAATTGAACGACATTGACAGTGTCTCAAGTCATTGGTACCTGTACAGTCCTTAACCACGGCTCCAGTCTCAAATGGCTTTACAGGCCCTTATATACTCATGAAGCTATATTCCTCCCATCGCTATTGCACCGTGGTCTGGGTGTTCCGCGCTGGCTGAGGACAGGGTTCATGTAATCTGGGTTTGATGCCAGGGTGAGGCTGGTCTGCCTGCAGGGAGGGACGCATCTAGGACATGTTTACAATTCAAACCGCGTGGTTCGAGCGTTTCCTTTTTTTCTCGCTGCATAGTTTAGTGAAACGTTTTTCATAGTCATTGGTTCTACTCTGATTTTGGATGTGTCTGTCTGTCTGTCTGTCTGTCTGTCTGTCTGTCTGTCTGTCTGTCTGTCTGTCTGTCTGTCCTGCAGGCGGTGCAGCTGGAGTCTTCGAGTCCGGTACGGGTCCGCTACCTGATAGTGATCTCCACCTGCAGTAACAAACATGAGAGCGTCCTGCTGGGAATGGACTTCCCCAAGGCAGACAGGTTAGTGTGTGTGTGTGTGTGTGTGTGTGTGTGTGTGTGTGTGTGTGTGTGTGTGTGTGTGTGTGTGTGTGTGTGTGTGTGTGTGTGTGTGTGTGTGTGTGTGTGTGTGTGTGTGTGTGTGTGTGTGTGTGTGTGTGTGTGTGTGTCTATAACGAACCATTATGCTTCGGTGGTGCTCTGCTAAAAATGAGATTACCTTTTTAGGAAACAAATTCTTTTAAAACGCTCAAAGCCAACCAACTCTCTCTCGTCTTCTCCACTTCCTCTTCTTCGTCTTCTCTCTCTTCTCTCCGTCTTCCCTCTCCCGCCCCCACCCTCCAGTGACGAGTGCACCATTGGGTTGGTGCTGCCGGTGTGGAGCGACACCCAGGTGTACCTGGACGGAGACGGGTAAGACCCCCCCCCCCCCCGTTGCACGGTCAGGAGCCCCGGCTGGGCGGCTGAGAGCTGGGAGCCCAATCGGTGTGGATAGCCAGCCAGCAGTGGCTGCTGGCTGGCTATCGTAATCTGGGAGCGCCGCCAGAAAAGCTTGAGTCATGTTTGTATTAATAGAGTTGAATCGTCTCTACTGTAAACTGCCGTTGGTCTGCTCACTCAGGTCAGCGCGCTGTGTAAACATGTAGACTAGTGTGGTGTGTGTGTGTGTGTGTGTGTGTGTGTGTGTGTGTGTGTGTGTGTGTGTGTGTGTGTGTGTGTGTGTGTGTGTGTGTGTGTGTGTGTGTGTGTGTGTGTGTGTGTGTGTGTGTGTGTGTGTGTTGGCTGAACATTAGTTGATTATTGTTTCATAACAGACTGGATCAGCGCTCTGCCTTGTGTGCGGGGCTGAGACTTTAGGCATGAGGCATGGGAACGGTGATGTCAGTTGCTTGGCAACGCGAGTTTGACGGACACACACACTGTCAGAATGTAGTGAATGTTTGTACGGCTCAGTGCGAGTCTCGGTTATGTGAATGCGTCCTTATTATTTGTAGGTTCAATATCACATTTTTTAATTCTTTATGAATTATTTGTGTAAGCATCTATTTATTTACTTATTTATTACAAATGTATCCTTAGCTGAGAGCGAGCTTAACTAACAGCGTCTGAGTCCTTGAGGGTGAATATGTAAAACAGAGGGTAGAGGAATAGGGACAGAATGCACTTCCAAAGCTGGAACTGAAAGTCGTTGAGCGCAGAAACAACACCGTAGAGCCACTGAATGAGAAGAGAACTGATCCTGTCACCGGACTAACGGCTCAAATGGAGAGCGCGTCACTCAGCGATGAGCCGGGCTCATGTCACACGTCCACGTCCTGCACAGGCCTACAGACACTTTCACACTCTGCATCACACGCGGACTCAGCAGAGCTGACACCTGCAGCCTCTCCCAAGCTAACACGTTTAAACCCTAGGTCTCTGTGTTGTTTTGGTTGTTGTTTATTAGTTTCCAAAGCCCCCCCCCCCCCTCCCCGAATTGCAGTAACACATTCATTCCACTTTCCCTGCCATGCCTTCAGTAATTCAGTTGTAGTTTGTCCTGGGTTTGTCTTTTAACAAACAAAACGTAACATTTGACTTTTATTAAACCACGGGTTTACTCAGCCTTTCGACTAGCGTTTGAGGTTTTATCTTCCCTTGTTGATACGTTGTGTAACGACTTCCTTATTCTCTTTCTCGCAACTCTGGAGAAACGGATATGTCAGATCTTCTTTCCTTATCATCTCCATCTCTTTATTCTGCCAGCGGATTCAGTGTGACCACGGCAGAGGAGACCAGAATCTTCAAGCCCGTGTCTATCCAGACCATGTGGTGAGTCACAGTCACAGGCCCGAACAGGCACAACGTAGACACGCACAACATAGACACACAACCACCGCCCCCCCCCCCCCCCCCCCCCCCCACCCCCCGCACCCCCCTCCCCCCCCAGTCCTCCTCTACCCCCCCCCCTTAGCTACAGCAGGCGCTCTCAACCAAGTCCTCCTCTACAAGACCTTTGTCCTATCCTGTAGAGTAGATATGGGCTATGACCTATGTCATACTCTAGTGAATATGGGCTATGACCTATGTCATACTCTGTAGTGAATATGGGCTATGACCTATGTCATACTCTGTAGTGAATATGGGCTATGACCTATGTCATACTCTAGTGAATATGGGCTATGACCTATGTCATACTCTGTAGTGAATATGGGCTATGACCTATGTCATACTCTGTAGTGAATATGGGCTATGAACTATGTCATACTCTGTAGTGAATATTGGCTATGACCTATACTCTGTAGTGAATATGGGCTATGACCTATGTCATACTCTGTAGTGAATATGGGCTATGACCTATGTCATACTCTGTAGTGAATATGGGCTATGACCTATGTCATACTCTGTAGTGAATATGGGCTATGACCTATGTCATACTCTGTAGTGAATATGGGCTATGACCTATGTCTTATCCTCTAGTGAAAATTGGCTATGACCTATGTCCTATCCTGTAGTCCCGGGCTATGGCCTATGTCCTGTCCTCTAGTGAATATGGGCTATGACCTTTGTTCTTTCCTGTAGTGCTGTGAGATGGTGGTCTATACGGTCTGTAAGTTGAGTTCAGAATGAGGCACCGTGTTCATTCTGTTCACGGGCCTCCGGATATGTTCCACTTTGTAAACCGTTGTTTGTGGCAGAGGCAGCCCTGATCACATGTTTGTGAAGCCCTGGGAGACGAAACTTGCGTGTAGTTGCCGTTTAAGGCCCATCGGTATCTCGCGACGGTAGAATCCCCGGAACACCCAAACCCCCACCGTTCAAAATGAATGGGATCTATTTCTCTTAATACAAAGCGAGCGTTCTTCGTTCGGTAAGGATCTGTTTACTTAATCTCCATGTTATGTTTTTTTTAAGTAAACAAGGATTGAATATCAATGAGTTTAGGCCATAGTCCTCTGCCAGGCTGCCACGCTGTGTGTTCTTTACAGTCTATGTTTAAAACTATTTTAAACTGATGGAAATGAGAGAGATGTTTCATCCCTCTCCCTCTCTCCCCACCTCTCCCCCTCTCCTGTTCCCCCTCCCCCTCTCTTGCTCCCCCTCCCTCCTCCCCCCTCTCTCCCTCCCCTCCCCCACTCTCCCCTCCCCCCGCCCCCCCTCTCCAGGTCGGTCCTTCAGGCCCTGCACGGCTGCTGTGAGCGGGCGGTGAAGGGAGCGGTGATCCCCGGCTGTGGGCTGGACTGGGCCGCCCACTACCAGCGCTACGTGGAGTCGGACCGCTACTGCCTCAACGAGTGGGAGGCCATGAACGACCTGCAGTCGATGCGCAAGGAGAGCGAAGGACAGGGGTGAGTGAGTGTCTCTCTCTCTCTCTCTCTCTCTCTCTCTCTCTCTCTCTCTCTCTCCCTCTCTCTCTCTCTCTCTCTCTCTCTCTCTCTCTCTCTCTCTCTCTCTCTCTCTCTCTCTCTCTCTCTCTCTCTCTCTCTCTCCTCTCTCTCGTCTCCCTCTTCATCGTCACTCGTTTCATGTCACCGTATGTGGTCCTATGTAGAACGTGGTCCTCGTTCACCTATGTGCAGAGTCACCGTACATAGACACCGTGTGTCTATGTAGAACATGGTCCTCTCTCTTGCTATCTCTCCGCAGTGCGCCTTGCGCACCCGGCGCCCTGTGCTATGTTTCCATGTTGAGCGTGGCTCTCTCTCTCTCTCTCTCTCTCTCTCTCTCTCTCTCTCTTCTCTCTCCTCCTCTCTCTCTCTCTCTCTCTCTCTTCTCTCTCTCTCTCTCTCTCTCTCTCTCTCTCTCTCTCTCTCTCTCTCTCTCTCTCTCTCTCTCTCTCTCTCTCTCTCTCTCTCTCTCTCTCTCTCTCTCCTGTAAGCAGGTTCTCCCAGCGCTCCTCCGTTGAGGCCCAGATCAAGGACCACCTCCGGGACATCATGAGGACCGAGGACCTGGACAACCTGACCTCCAAGATGGTGAGAGGGACACCGCTGGTGGACAGTCCTTTACTGTGCGTTCACACCAAAAGTTGTAAAGCGTTTTGAGCGATAAACGCCCATTCACTTTCTATTAGACATGAGCGATAAAGAGATAGGAGCGATTAAACACTTGAGCGATAGCTTTAAAGCTGTAAATGAGAGTGGGAAAACAGCTCAACTCTATGCAAATGAGCTAGTAGCGTTTCGGCTGTAAATGACCGCCAGCCAATCGGAATGTAGATGTCTCTCGCCGGCGTGGGTCCCAGTAAAAATACGCGAGAACTTTATTTCCTAGTTCCTACCACACATTTGTTCCTTCATCATGGTGCGTGAGAGAATAATTGCGGCTATTGCAGGGCATCCTATTTGTCCGCGATTGCAAAGCCAACGTGGTATTATTATAGCCCGATCCTTAACTAAAAAACACATAGAAAGAATAAAGGAATGCTGATGGAAACCAGCGGATGAGTGGTGGGTGGAGATGTGCGCGTAATTCAGAAGCAGGGAGATACCGCACCTAAAAATATTTCTAATTTGTCAGTTTGCCGTGTGTCTGCCTGGCACAAATGCTCCCGTTGAGCGGATCTTTTCCATAGTAAACAAAACACACATACACACATCACACATCACACACAACACCACACACACACACACACACACACACACACACACACACACACACACACACACACACACACACACACACACACACACACGATAGCGATCAACTAAGCTATAATCTATCATATAAGCAATCGCTCCATTAATTAGTTATTCAGTGTTTCATGTATTTAGGCTTATTGCTCTTTTTCTATTGTCCAAATTTATGACTATCTTGTGTTTTTGTGGCTTGGCATCAGCAGCAGCACTTGCTTATCCCCTGGTCATCTGTGTCGGTAGCTTCACCTGTCATTAAGGAGCAGCAGAAGGCGTCCTCCTCGAGGATATCTCGCTAGAGCAGAAAAGCTCGGGGATTTTCCCGCAGTTATGTTGAGACAGTGGAGTCGTTTTGCGTGAGGAAGGTCTAACAATGTGGGATGCTTTTGGTCTCTGTGCTGCCAGGTTCGGACCGGCCTGGAGACCAGGATGAACATGGACATGACGGCCTACAGGGAGTACATCGACAATGAGATGATGGTCACCTTCGCCCAGATGGACAAACCCTCCCGGATCTTCGACTACCTTTACCTGGTGAGGTGGGACGGAGCCACGGGGGTTACTGTCTGCACCCCTTGGTTCTACCAGCGGAGGGAAGATGGTGGGGTTTGGTATTAATTGGAATGCGGCCCACAAAGACGTCCTTTTTAAATGTTTTTTAAAAACAACAGTAACAACAGCAATGACAGCTGAAGAGGACATCAACAACGACCAGCGTTCTTGTTGATGTTCTCTTCAGCTGTGGTGGTGTGTGTTTCTAGACGACTCATGCACTCTCATTCCCCTGCCTTGAGGGAACACGGTGTTTCGCGATCTACTTCCCCTATTTCTTGCAGGCTTCCTTCCTCCTGCGTCAGACCCGTGTGTGTGTGTGTGTGTACAGCGATAGCGGCAATACTGTGGCCTTCTCCTCCGCTCCCTGGGGTTAAGACACTGTCCTCTGTTTCCCTTCGATTTGCTTTTTCCAGGGCTCGGAGTGGAACGCTGCCAACTTTGAGGAGCTGCAGAAAAACAAGTGAGTGATCCTGTTGTCCTCCCTGGTGTTTGGGGAACACACTTCTGGTGGTCACGTGTTGTTTTTCGAGGACATCCAACCAGAACACGACCGATTTTGTGTGTTGCAGTGTGGGCTACATCCTCAACGTGACTCGGGAGATCGACAACTTCTTCCCCGAGGCGTTCACCTACATGAACATCAGGGTGTACGATGTGGAGGCCACCGACCTGCTACCGCACTGGAACGACACCTACCGGTTCATCAACACCGCCAGGTGAGGGCGCTCAAACCCTTCGGTCAGGTTGGTGAGGGAGGCCGAGAGGGCCAGCCGATCCTAGGCTCCTACGAAGCATGCTTTATAAAGTACAAACTCAAGCTTCAGCGGGCCCCCTTGGATCCAAACCCCGCCCCTTGTTTAAAAGCCCTATTCAGCCGAGGTCCGACGGCATTTTTACGAACGTCTTTCATGAATCGGAGGTTGGGGCGGGACATGCCTTTCAAGAAGAGGGAGGGTTTGTCGTCGTGGCTAGAGTAGAACCCCTTCTCGATATTTAAATCCATCAAAGACTAAATCTAGGACATGGTGACCCATTTTAGTGACCCATTGGCCAGATAACAAATTCCCACTTCGTCTCCCCAGCCATGACAGAGTAATATACAACAATATCATCATATACTGTATACTCGTGAGCATTATGACCCAGGAGCTCTGCTACCGATCAGAGATCAGAACAGGATCTTCAGGCACAGTTTGGAATGGGATCCAAGCCGGTTCCACCTGTTGTTCCGTTATTATGACACAGACGCCTGCAAACATTAATGGTGTGCCAAGGTATCTAAAAAGGTTCACTGCGTGCGTGCGTTTATTTAATCCCAGGGCTGAGTAAGAGATCGAGGTGTAGATTTACGTATGACGTCTGTCTTAAGTGTCTTCAGTCTTTAGTGATGACAGATCTATTTGTATTGCTCTCACTCTCACTCTCTCCGTCTTAAGTGTCTTCAGTCTTTAGTGATGACAGATCTATTTGTATTGCTCTCACTCTCACTCTCTCCGTCTTAAGTGTCTTCAGTCTTTAGTGATGACAGATTTATTTGTATTGCTCTCACTCTCTCCGTCTTAATCCATTCAGGAAGAGCGGGCAGGCGGTGCTTGTGCACTGTAAAATGGGCGTGTCCCGCTCAGCGTCCACGGTGATCGCCTACGCCATGAAGCAGCAGCGCTGGCCGGTGGACATGGCGCAGGCGTACGTACGGGAGTGCCGGCCCATCACCAGGCCCAACGACGGCTTCGCCCGGCAGCTGCAGACCTACAACGGCATCCTGAACGCCAGGTCAGACCCACTGCCGCGGCAAAATAGGTCATGCAAATTTTTTCATTTTTAGCTTTCGATTTTTTTCTTTAGTTTGTTTGTGGAGGAGCAGGAGGAATATAAGTTAACCAGTAAAATAAAAACCCATTGAAATGTTGCTTTTTAATTTCTTATCCACTCTCACTACGTAAAGTGTGTTGTAATGCTCGTGTTAAGGCCGTGGTCAATGGCAGGTGCACGTTACCATTTCAACGCGTTACCATTTCAACGCGTTATTTCGGACCGATCTTAACGCAAGCATCTTTTTACAGCGAGCAGCGCCACAGCGTCCTCTGGCGGCGGAAGTCAAGAGATCAGAGAAATATGTCACTTCACAAGGAGGACGAACCAGAAGCCGAAAGAGATAGCCAGATAGGGGACGAGGGAGAGGAGGATTTTGAAGAGGAAGACACTGATGAGGACGAAGAAGAGGAGGAGGAGGAGGAGGAGGAGGAGGAGATACCTGATATTGTTGGCATGGACAAAGTAATGTCTTTACGGTTACATTATAATTGAGTAGTCTGAAGTCTTAAAATATTAAATCATACATCTTTTCTTTATACTCCAAACCCTAAAAAAAAAAAAGGTATTTGAGGACCAGCCAGACCACCAAACCAATCGGGAGCCTTCGCCAATGGAAGCCCCAGCCCCAGCAGCTGCCAATCCCAATCCTACGATCACAGTGCAGGACAGTGACAAGGTGAGCAGGCCCCCTCCTTCCGCTGTAATGCCCCGCTCCCCTCAGACCTCCCTCCGGCTCTCCCGCTGTTCCCGGGGTTCACGCCCGGTGTTTGTTCTCCACTTTTCCAGATGGTCCTGAACCGAAGCGGGAGGATGAACCTCTTCTCTCTGATGCAGTCCATCAGCGAGCTGGATGACGACAAGGTAACCGTCAGAGAAGGGCGCAGCGAGGCCGTTAGCATAGACCAGAGGAATTCAATTGGCCTTTTTATTTTATCGGATGGTTTTCTGGCTGGAATATTCCTTGTCAGCTCACCTTGAACATTTACACAAATGGCGGTATTGGATGCTTTCTGAAGGGAGAACATGGTGGCCTCATCGGGAATAGCATTGGGATCTTTGAGAGGAAGTTTTCCGTTCATTTCTTTCTTTCAGTTATCCAGCAGCCCTCGGCGATCTCCGATGCAACGGAGGCGGAGCCAGGCGCGGAAGGGCCTGACTCACCAGAGAGCCTGTGTGGACGTTTCCCCCGAGCCCCGCAGCCAATCAGAGAAGAGGATACAGGATAGGGATGGGAAAAGCATGTGATTAGTTGAACGGAAGAGAGGAGGAGGGTGTTGATTGAGGGATTCACTCAAATACCCTGGGGCCGGTTGCACCAACTGGGCGTAAGCCTGGTCTTAACTACGCCTGGTCGTAACTTGGCGTTCTAAATCCGACCTAACCGTTATGCCGGTTGCACCAACTGGGCTTAGCGTTCTTTTCACTAAGACCAGGGCGTAAATCCTACGCCTGGTCAGGGGGAGGCGTAGAGTCGAAATTTCTGCTGTTTCAATATCAATTACATTCACTCCATCCAGTGCTACCATGCCACGTTTAATACATACATTAAACTGTACAACGAGCGGGCATTTAGACGGGAAAGAGTAATTAGGGCAGAAGCAATCCATTGGACATTTATAATGACGAGGAGCTTATTGAGAGGTTTCGATTCTGTAGGAGACATCTGTTTGAACTAATAGAAGAACTGTCACCGGATTTACGGTTTGTGTCGGAGATCATCTGTTGATGACTAATAGAAAGAACTTGTCACCGGAATTTACTGGTGTTGTGTCGGACCGCAATGCAGCTGCGATACCACCAGCGTTGCAACTTGCTTATTGGCGCTATTTACTGATGTGGACTGCTTGCGCAGTCAGTGTGTTCTTGTTGTCACTGTACAATTCAAATTAATTTTCTTATTTCAAGATCATTAAAGTTGACTTTCCTCTTGCGGTTTTCCTCGATCATATCGGATGTTAAGTAAAATAGTAAACAGCTGTTGGCACGAGGTATCCTAGCAACGCGGTGATATGTGCATTCCATGGAACATTCACATGGCCGCGCATGGCTAAGACCGGGCGTAGTTAAGACCAGGCGTAAGTCCCGTTGGTGCAACCGGCCCCTGATGTCCAAGTAGGCAGGGGTTGTGAAGCGTGACTGATTGAAGTATTCTCTCGACAAGCTATTTGAACGCAGCTGCATTATCGCTCTCACTAATTTATTGTCACTCTTTTAAAATATTGGTCCAATCTTTTTTTTTATGCATCCATTTCATTCCGTTGGGGAATACCATTTATACGCTCGCTGTATCGAGAGCGGGTCAGTATTGAGGCCCTTAAAAGCGCAACTGGCCGCCAAATTGGTTTAGGTATTCAAGACATTATTTCATGCACGTCTCAGATCCAGTGGCATCCCTTTCTCTGCCGTTATTTACTTTGAATACCCCCCATGTCCACTCATGGACCTCACATAGTATAGTTCTGTACCTCCCAACTAAAAGCATATATATGCAATTCAAAGTATTTTTCCATTCAACATGTTTGAGGCTCTATGCTGCCAGTGTAGATGAGTTTTGTAAAGGGAGTAACAGTTTACTCTATGTATTTACTTATGGGAGATTTTAGCTGGGTGTATAGTAAAAATGTATTCCAATATACCAATTTCCAACATACCAACTCCTTTCATTGTAAAACAAATCTAATCTATAAGTGCCTTAAACATGAATTTAGTTTAAGAAAATTAAGGCTTTTTGTTTTCTTGGATTTATTTTTAGGATATATATTCACTACAAGTTGGTGACTGTTAGTGTGTGTGTGATTATGGTTCCATTTTGTACTTCGCAATGGGGGATGTTTTGCTGTTCCTACTTTGAAAGTATTACATGCATATATAAATATATATAGAAATGCTGTACCACTGCTGGGGCATGTCATTTTCCTTTTTCGTATCTTCCTTCAATGAAAGAGGAATGAATACATTCAGGATTATGTCCTAATGTGTATTTAATAGATGTGCTTTTTTACCCCTACACTCTGATCGGGTTTATGATGCTTTGGTGTTCACACTGGCCACACTTTATTATTTAATCACACACACCATGTCCATTCCCTGAGCCTATGGTCACCTTGTGTTATGATGAATTGTATCAGATGTATTTCTATGATGTCTCTCAGCACATTGCATATTTTACCGTTTACAACACTTGCTCTACGAGTGATCCAATAAAATATTCTACTTAAAGCAGCTGTTTGGTTTTAATCAATATTCCAGACTACAAAAGGATATAACTTATTAACACTGCATACTTTCCACTTTGCTTTGTTTAAGTGTAGACCAACTCATCGTGCTACTTTCAGAAATAGATTGCAGAACAACAAGTGAACCAATCTTTTAATTCTGATTTTCAATAACAATATTCACATGGGGCCGGACGGGGCCTTGACTCGGGGTGCGATGTACTGCCTCCTGGGCTCACTGAGGACCAGTCCTCCGTCCTTCAGCGCCGTCCTAAAGGACTGGATCTACCACACAGGAAGACACAGAACCTGGTTAAAAACACGCCTCTGGACTGCTTCACCACAGGCCATGGTTACACCAGCATTTTCTATCTCTCTCGTTCACAAGTTGAAAACAGTTTTGAGATTGCATTACAGAGTTTTCCCTCAGTCTATGCAGGAGGAAACTGTTGTACGTGAGCTGTAGACGACCAGTTTCCGGTGTACGCTACATTCACTCTAAAACGCCCAGAGATGAGAATTTCTATTCGTTATATTAAACAGAAGAAATGTGGGGAAAAAAACCCAAATACCTACACTTCAAGAAAGTTTAAAATGTTCTTCTTCCATAGACATGTGTGTAAAGACTAAGAGATCGGCTTTTGTCTAGACTGAATCTCTAACGCAGGGGTCACCAACCTTTTTGAACCTGAGAGCTACTTCATGGGTACTACTGAGTCATACGAAGGGCACTTAGTTTGAAACACTTCTGAAATAACAAATTTGCTCAGTTTGCCTTTAGTTATATATCATTATTAATGATTCTCAGCTATGTGAAGACACTGATCATGTTAATGATTTCTAACAATAAATCAACAATGACTTAAAAAAAGGTGGGAAAAAGTTGTTCAAGAACGAGTTGTGCTATTTTTTAGAACAGGCCTGCAGGTGTCTCATATGGACCTACCCACAACCCTGCCCCCACCTCGGTGGTCAAACCCCAAACCTTCAACCAAGCAGCGGTTTAAGAGCGCAGAGTCTGCGGTGTTGTACTCACAGCGTCCGAGCGAAACTGCCAGGGGATGGCCCGGTATACCATGCGGGTGATGCCCGCCCGGTGGCACCTCTCGGCCAGGACCTCGCCCACGGCCTGGCAGGCCGCGACGCAGCGGGTGGAGGCCAGCTCCCGCTTCACCGCCCACTCCTTGGTGGAGCAGGAGAGCACTGGGGTGGGGGAGTCGCAGGCCAACACCTCGGCCGTCACGTGGTGCTGGGAGCGGGTGAACACCAACCTGAGGAGGGAGGAGAGAGGAGAGAGATTTAGAACTTGGATTGGCGTTGTTTTGAAATGTCAGGTGAGGTTTAAGAATAACTAGGTTTTTAAATCATATGTTCAGGTTGGATCTCTAATATTTAAATCTGGTATTGAGGTTATTTATAGTTAGATGTTGTGAGGGGAAATGTCTAGGAGGCAATGTTGATTCATATATATTCCTAGTTTCTTGAACCTGATTACCGCAAAAGGATACAACAGCCAAGATTTGAATCGGTACACACCTGTGGTAGAACTCTCTATGGGGCCAGGTCGTACCCCATCCCCTGTCTTTCATTGCCAGGGCCATCTGCTCGAGGTTGCGGGGGTTCCTGTTGACAAACGTCGGGCTGACAGCCTCATTGTCATCGACCACCGGCTTGGACTGCGGGGCTGCCTGGCCGAATCCCCGAGCTGGAGGGAGAACCCATCAGTTGAGGTGAACCAGCCGAGAAGAGATCGCATTCAAACAGAGATACCACCAGAGACATAAACTGACAGGCAAAATGAAAAGTGATATAGATCTAGCATAACGTACCCTATTGTCAATCTGTTGATTTAATACTTTACGCATAAAACGCTTTAGACGACAAAAGGTCAACTCTGAAAGATGTTATTATTACCCAACAATAGAGATTTGCTCCCAGCAGTACCCGTCCTGCAGCGATGCATTTGACCTAAAAGCAGTCGAACACTTCGACTTATGTCGCCCAGAACCGCCATGATCTCTGCCAAGGTCCTCTACTACATATAGTTACAAAAAAATCCAGAAATAAATATTCAATTCAGTTCCAATGAGGCAGTCTGAGATTCACAAGTCAATGCACTACATAATGAAGACATAAAATTCTACATGGGGAGCGCCATCTTTGACATTCCCTCAAGAGGTTGTGCAACTTCAAACGTACACGGCCGGAACTAAGGCCAGCGGTTATTAGTTCCGTTTATATATTATTACTCTGCCTTGCTACAAATCAATACCAGACTAGAATAATTGACACTGTAAATTGCTAGATAATTTAATTAGTAAAAATAAATTTTATTAACATATTCCAGGGGTCAGCCAACTTTTCAACATCCCCCCGTCTGAAAAGAAAACGGTCGAAAGAAAGCTGAAATATACGCACTATTAGTTTGATCTAACTTTGACATATTATTCTTATTGAAAGTGTTATATTTTGACATTATGAATAAATATCCCCCCCCCCCCCCCCGTTGACAATCAAGTACCACCCCAAATAGCTCTCAACATAGGTTTAAAAAAATAGTAATTGATCCCATTTCAGATCACTGCTTTCTGAAACTAATTTAAACATATTTGCACTGGGAGGGAATGCCCAAAACAGAATAAAGTCAGTAGTAATGATCCCCCCCGCAGGGTTGCCGACCCCTGACATATTCTAAGCCGTGTGTGTGAGGCAAATTGCAATTTACAATAAGAAAATAAACAAATCATATTAAGAAGCAAAAATCCAATTTATTTTTTTCATTGTACAATTATTAATGGTAGTGCATTCATCCATTAACATGGTTATAGTTTTGATCGAAACCGTTGTGGTGTGGCATCACCCATTCAGATGTCATGTATTCAGAGGCACTCATTTCAACTCATTTTGTATATAAGGCACCAGCAAAAAAAACAAAACTTTCTATTGACTAATGCCTTAGGAATGTTCTTTCAGGAAGCCCTTACAGTTGAAGCATCCACAATGAACATTAGATCTTTGGCATATCAAAACCATCCTAGTACTTTCAGCCGATAATTAAATAATTGGCCCAATCTTTTTTAAATTCTCTTCAACTGTTAAAAAATTACGTGTCCCTTTCCAAAGTCCATGTCTACATCATCATCACAAAGATGTCTATCGTTTCCTGAGAATGTGTACCAGTAAAAAACAGGATAAGACGATGCCATTCAAAAAGTTTGAGTAGCAAAAACTGATAGGAATACATAAGGTAATTTCTAGTTTAGTATAAATAGTACACCTGTAGTACAGTATAATAATTATTTATTCATAATGACATTGTGCGCCCACTGATGTCAAAGAACAGTCTAAGCCACAGACCAAGTCAATTCTGACGACCAAATTGCAGATAAATAAAAAACAAGAATCATAATGGCTCAACCAAATGCTGAAATGTGTGCGGCTGCTTTATGATCAATCTACATTAACACTGATGAACGCACTCCCTCGGGCAATAACTGTTGCACAATCCTTAGACCATCATATGGGCACTGAGGCGTTGATCAGAGAGGTGAAGCAGAAGGGGCAGAGCTTGTAACCACTCCCGCCATAGAATTTGTTCTGGAACTCCACCCTGGAAATGAATGAAAACAACATCCATAATTAACCGGTCTTTAGGGCCCACTCAAACCCTCTCAGAGAGGCCTAGGAAACCTAGAGGCATCAGCTGGGTCTGGTTCGTCTGACTCATGAAATCATTTGATTGGTTTAAAGTGACGTCTGACGAGGGTTGTCCTTCTCACCAGTGCAGACGGAGCGCGTGCAGGAAGGCCGACAGGCCCTCCATGACCAGGAGGATGGCGACCGTCAGAAGGGCGAAGAAGGCAAACACGAAGAACAGGGCCACCGAGCCCGTGTAGCCCTGCCACTTCACACCGTGCCGCATCACCATCACCCACAGCACCTCCGACAGCTCTGCAGGGACAAGACACCAGCCGTGACTCCCCAGGCATGTTGTCCGAGAAGGATTATTTAAAGAATGACTGGGGAAGTGGAGGCCGTGAGTCGTGTGACCGTGACTGTGACTGTGACTGACTGTGACTGTGAGAGTGAGTGTGTGCGTCACTGACGTGAATGCGCCAGGCTGAGCGCCCAGAGTCGGAGGTAGGAGGCCGTGTTGGAGATGCAGCCCAGGCAGTACTCGATGGTGTGTATGGCCTGGTGCATGTACACATCTGCAGCATCAAACGTCTGCAACAGAAGAAGAGGAGGGGGGGGGGGGGGAGAGAATGAGGGATATAAATATCTTGTTTGTTTCGAATAGCAGGACTGTTCAACACTTCAAGGTGATGTGCAAGCCAAAGGTCATTACACTATCCCTCTTACCTCTTCCTCTTCCTCTTCCTCTCCCTGGCTGGCATTGATGGAGCCATTCTCCACCAGCGGACGTCTCTCCCCACTCTGGAACACCGTGAAAGAGGGCGCTCAGATCAGCACAACGGCACGCCAACCAGAGAATGCGAGGCCGTGAGGTGTGTGTGTGGGGGAGGGGGAGAGGGGTCCTACCACGCCACGGAGTCTTATCTTGTGTGTGATGTACTCGAACGTGGGCTTCCCGAACAGCAACACGGGCACCGAGCACAGTGCCAGGACCACCAGGACCTTCTGGACAATGATCTGGGGGAGGGGACACTCTCTGTATTAACACACACATACAGACAACGCGCTTAGACATGCACGCACGCACACACACACACACACACACACACACACACACACACACACACACACACACACACACACACACACACACACACACACACACACACACACACACACACACACACACACACACACACACACACACACACACACACACACACACACACCTGTCCGTGGTAGAGGGGCTGGTTGCCCGCGTTCTCGGTGAAAAGGAACATGTCGATGAAGTGGATGAGAACGCTGGGGGCATTCTTCGACTGATCCGGCGTGAAGACGATCCACTTGAAGATCACCATGAAGACCAGGTAGCCGAACAGACACAGCATGAACAACAGCTCCGGGATGAGCACCAGGAAGATGTTGCTGATCTGGCCCCGGTTCCTGGTGGAGGACACACACGAGAAG
The DNA here is from genome assembly GCA_900291075.1 of Melanogrammus aeglefinus. NCBI lineage: Eukaryota > Metazoa > Chordata > Actinopteri > Gadiformes > Gadidae > Melanogrammus > Melanogrammus aeglefinus. The sequence goes on along the minus strand of OLKM01002934.1, from coordinate 16,910 downwards.
AGAGGCGTGGGTGGAGGCTGGAGGCGTGGGTGGAGGCTGGAGGCGTGGGTGGAGGCTGGAGGCGTGGGTGGAGGCTGGAGGCGTGGGTGGGGGCTGACGTTGTGTGTGCATCTCCATCCCATGGGTGTAGTGGGGGCTGCTGTTAAACTCACACGTAGTTGAACGAGGACAGGCAGACTCCGAAAGACATGTGGATGACTCCAATGATGACCGACATCTTCATCTTGTAGGAGTTGAGGAACGTCAGTTTGTTGTTGGCCATGCCCCAGACCTAACGGTTACCACAACAACAACAACAACAACAACATGTCACCAAGAAGATCAGCGAAGATCCGAAAGGACAGATCAGGCGAGGGAGGCAAGGGAACCGTACCGGGTCTATTCCAAAGGGGTACGGGTTTGTGAAGACCCCAGGAACCACAGGATCCATGGCGAGGAGGGGGGTCCCCGCCAACACAGAGGCACTGAGGAGGGGGGGGGGGGGGGGTCAGAGAAAGCAAAATAGCAAGCGGGTGAGTGTGTGCGTCGAGGGGAAATCGCCCCAAAAATTTGAATGCACCCCGACAATCTGAACAGCTCCTTGCAAGCAGTCTGGGCTGATGTGAAACCTGGTAACAAAGAGGGTACGCAAAGGATTTGAATAAGCTCAGCTGCCGTTCAATCCAACAAAAAAAGTCTCATATTCAATATAAAAATAACATGTTTGCACTAAGCCATGTTAGTTTCTGACCCTGATGGCGATAGGTGCAAGATGTACAGAGGCCTTATATAGCCATTTTGCATAACATTTGTAATGCCCTAAAATTAGGAAACGTATGACTCTGAGAACACTGCAAGCGGAAAATTAAGAGGAAGCTATTGTTGGATTTGGAAAAGAGCACTGACTTCCATCTGTTGATGCTGAACATGGGCTCCACGTGCCATCCCGAGCTGAACGGGCTGACCCCCCGGCTGAAGCACTCGTTGTAGATGGCGCCCGTGTAGATCGAGAACAGCCCCATCAGCAGGATCAGATACCGGCCTCCGAACATCATCCGGAAGATCTAGGAAGAACACAGTTTGGTGTGAGACACTGTGTGGTTAAAAGGAGTTCCACTCATTGAGGAAGATTCGTCATACAAAGAAAAATACAAATTAAATGACCTTTGTATTTAATTTACTACTAAATTGGTGGAGGTTTCTATCAAATTGCAAACTTTTGAGTTATTACCCCCTTGGACCAAAATACATTTATAGAGGGGTATACCGATGCATTTATGGAGGGAAGCTTGTGAAGCTATGATCCAATGAACTAATTTAGATTTCAGTTTAAATGAAAATCACATGGGATGTGTAAAACGGTTCCTTCACATGACGCATTTACCACCCCCCTTGATATGTGTGTTATTTGCATCTGTGCTGCATTTGAAGCGGGGTTAACCGATTGAGGACTGGGGATTCCCAGGGTACTAAAGGGACAGGAAATCTACCGGCTAATGGTCATGGAACCATACAATGTTGTGGGAGAGTTACGGCACTACGGATTGATCCAGAACAGTTAAACAATAAAAAAAAGGGTAAACAAACACTAAACGTAGTCCACAAAGTTAGTCGACACTGGGTCTGATTACGACCAGGGCTCCCTTGAGTTTGGTTCCCTGGTTCGACGAGTACCTCATTGCTGCTGTTGTTGAACTTGGGGTCCTTCTCCTCCAGGATCAGGTAGAGGGCCAGTAGCGCCATGAGCAGCCCATGGCCAATGTCCCCGAACATCACCGCGAACAGGAAGGGGAAGGTGATGATGGTGAAGAGAGCTGCGGAGCGCGACACACACACACACACACACACACACACACACACACACACACACACACACACACACACACACACACACACACACACACACACACACACACACACACACACACACACACACACACACACACACACACACACACACACACACACACACACACCACAAGCTTCTGACGGCTCCATTGGCAGCTCTTGTGATGCCCGTTGGGGTTCTAGGGTATGGGGTTCTAGGGTACGGGGTGGCGGGAGTGCATACCTGGGTTGACCTCCCGGTAGTTGGCCACCCCGTAGGCCTCCACGATGCTCTGGAAGCCGGAGGTGAAGGAGTTGACGGGGAAGAGGGTGGGCGGAGGCTTGGAGCAGGGCAGGCGGTTGTAGAAGGAGTCCACCCCACTGCCACTCTTGCGCTAAGAGGACGAGAAAAGATCACATAAGCCTGAATGCATACATTATCACACCAGGGTTGAACCGTGCCTACGTTGGATAACGAAATGAGGAATACACTCTCTACTGGTTTGGGCCCATTAAAAAGGGTCTACAGCCAAAAGTAGACCCTGGAAACAAACTTCTGTCTCTTGCAAGGGACCCACAAATTCACATATTTGACACAGGTGCGCGCATGCCGATGCATCTGCGGGCAGCCCGTGTCTGCGACAGGACCCCAGCCCCCGCCCCGCCCTCATATTAGCCCCCCCCCCACCCCCGTGGTCACTCACCCCTCCCTCCCGGAGGGCGCTCTGCAATTCGGGCAGCTTGGTGACCGGGCACCAGGCTTCGGCGATCAGGCACTTGTCGGTGACTGAGGGGCTGCAGAGGTTCAGCACCATCTCCACCGCCTTGCACTTCTGCACGGCCACCCGCCACTGGGGCAGCACGGCCACCGCGCGCACCAGCAGCTGCTGCAGGAAGGTCTCCGTCTGGGAGAGCACCTGGCGGGGGGAGAGGACGGGGTAAGGTGAGGGTTGAAGGGTTGAAAACTTTATTTAAATGCAATTGGTTAATGAGAGATATTTCTTGGACGTTATTACACAAGGGCTCAGCGATTTTATTTAAATTTTTATTTTCCACAGTATATGGAACAAATAGGAAAAAAAAAAAAAAAGCTAACAAATGATGAGTAAACCCGGGCAAATATGCATGCAATACGCGCGCGCACACAATAATTAAGAAAAACTCGTTTCATTGGCTCAATTGAAACATCGTTTATTTTTTTACATGAAGTCAATTGATGAAATAATTCCCAACGTACCACTTTGATGTCGTTGATGCTGCCCTGGAGACCCCGGAGAATGTCCTCGCGCTCCGACGTGCTCTCAGGGTACGCAAAGGTCTGCGTGCGGAAGCTGTGTGCAGAGATGACCACTGTGTCACGCTGAATTCAGACAGCTGTTTAAGCTACATGAAGAACACGCTAACGGACAGAAGGAACCCACCAATCGCAGATCTTCTTGACCTTCTGGCCAATCTGCTCCCCCCAATAGGAGATGAGGAACACGGTCCACTGTACCATCTCGCCCTGTTAGCAAGGAGGCAAGAAGCACAGCAGGAATTAGAGTCACCACCAACGCATTCACAAAACACAGAAATCATAGCCACCAAATTAAACCAATATTTAGTTCGAAGTGTACGTGCAGCACAATACGATTGACAGACTTACATTTTCTTGCAAATCTCATGCGAAAAGTGCAGATATTTGGGTTCAACAATACCCAAACGTTCCACACCAGCCAAAATCACAAGACAAATCAATAAACAGTTCAAACACCTCCAAAAAGGAACACAATATGAAGATGCTTTATCCTGATATTCATAGTCCACAACCCAACCCTGATATCACAGGCCATAAAAACAAAAACATTTTGTAGAAGCAGTTGGCCTCATTCACCTAGCGGCCATCTTCAGTCCCCCCCCCCCCCTCCCCTCGGCTAGAACCAAGGCTAGAACCAAGACGGACCCAAGATGGCCACTAGGGGAACAAGGCTCAATGTATGTCAATAACTGCAATCGAGGCATATGAAGGCTATCTCCCCCCCCCCCCTCCCGGCCTCACCGTGTCAGGGTGCTCCAGCTTGCCCTCCATCTCCCGGAAGTCCACGATGATGTAGCCGCGGCACGCCCTCCACAGCAGCCGCTCGAAGGAGGGCACCTTCCACGGGTGAACTACCCCCGCCACAAAGCTGGAAGACGGAACCTCATCATTACTACCCCCGCCACGATGAGAGAGAACCTCATCATTACTACCCCCGCCATGAAAGAGAGAGAACCTCATCATTACTTACCCCCGCCACGAAGAGAGAGAACCTCATCATTACTACCCCCGCCACGAAGAGAGAGAACCTCATCATTACTACCCCCGCCATGAAGAGAGAACCTCATCATTACTACCCCTGCCATGAAGGGAGAGAACCTCATCATTACTACCCCCGCTACGAAGAGAGAGAACCTCATCATTACTACCCCCGCCACGAAGAGAGAGAACCTCATCATTACTACCCCTGCCACGAAGAGAGAGAACCTCATCATTACTACCCCCGCCATGAAGAGAGAGAAGAACCTCATCATTACTACCCCCGCCATGAAGAGAGAGAAGAACCTCATCATTACTACCCCCGCCATGAAGAGAGAGAAGAACCTCATCATTACTACCCCCGCCATGAAGAGAGAGAACCTCATCATTACTACCCCCGCCACGAAGAGAGAGAAGAACCTCATCATTACTACCCCCGCCATGAAGAGAGAGAACCTCATCATTACTACCCCCGCCACGAAGAGAGAGAAGAACCTCATCATTACTACCCCGCCACGAAGAGAGAGAAGAACCTCATCATTACTCCCCCCGCCATGGAGAGAGAAGAACCTCATCATTACTACCCCCGCCATGAAGAGAGAGAACCTCATCATTACTACCCCCGCCATGAAGAGAGAGAGAAGAACCTCATCATTACTACCCCCGCCATGAAGAGAGAGAAGAACCTCATCATTACTACCCCCGCCACGAAGAGAGAGAACCTCATCATTACTACCCCCGCCATGAAGAGAGAGAGGGGAGCCTTCTGATTAATGAAGCGATTTTGTTTGACTTTGTCTCCGATTTATTTTCATAAACGAAAAGCGAAAGGGAAAAACACTGGTTTACCTCAGGTGGACATCCTGACGGTTGTCAAACAGACCTTGGGTCTCCAGCACCGGGATTGGTCCCTGTGGAACACGAAGAGGGAAGGTGGATTTTTTGTTCAAGGGAACATTTGAGCAAATATCGAAGGAGAGAAACGATTTCGAAAAATAAAATAGTTAACCAGTTAACAGTTAACCTAACAATGTACGAACAGCATGAAAGACGACGTAGGGGTCTGTGTAGGGCGGGCGTGGGGGTACCTGGGAGGCTGTGAGGGAGTGGGTCTGGGTCAGGACCCCCTGGTACTGGCAGAGCTGGACCAGCTGGGCCTGCAGGCTGTCTCTGTTCCGGGACACCTGGGACGGAAAGGGAGCATGTGTTCAGTCAAAAATCAAAAACAATGTAGCAGGAACCACGCCATCGACACTGGGGACTGGGCCCTGCTGAAGCCATAGCCTGGAGCCGCAACCAGGAGCAAAAACAATCCACGCTTGGCACATTTAGGATCGGAATTTGAATGACCGCCCCACACTAGTCCATGGCCAGAAGCCTTTAATATTCAACCCTTATCAACTTCTTGATGCAACAAAAAAAAATAAAAAATCTGTCAAATTGGACTTCAATCAAAACACGTGATAGGGAGATGAACCAGCCACCGGGATTCCAAACAAATGTAGAATAAATTCTGAGCTTTGTATTAGGAGAACGTCATCCCATTTCTCTGATCGACTAAGAATACACCTATAGGCCGTTCAGAGGAACTACACGTTAGTGCTTCACCGACCTCTTTGAGCTCTCTGGCCAGGCGCTCGCTTTCCTCCTCGATAGTGCTCAGCTCCCGCGGCTGGGGGGCCGAGGGCATCGGGCAGGGAGGAGGGAGGGGCCCACGCATGTGAGGGGACCGGGACCGGTGGATCTCCTGCTCCAGGTAGTCTGTTCAAAGGTGTGAGGGAGATAACATTAGAGAGCCTGTAACCACAAAGAAATATGGCCTGCGGGGCTGGTTATGATTAATTATTAGTTAATACTAATAATTAATGTTCAAACATTAAGATATTGAGTATGTACTTGAGTCATCAGCCATGTGAAAAACTGTTAATGCATAGCTGCAGTGGTTGCAGGCCCGGACACTCACTGAAGGTCTTCTCCAGCTCCTCACATCTTCTCACCTCTCCCACAAACTTCCTCTGGAAGGCGTTGACATTTGGGTTCAACTGAATAGAAAAGACAGAATCAGAAGGAGAAGAGATTGTGGCTAGTATTAGTAAAACGCAAACAAAACAAGACAAACATTGTATTCTACTACCAAATAGAATACACATCCGTAACCTTCTGGAAATACATTTTTATATTTCTCTGTATGAGCATACAAACGATTATACAAATCCTGCTTTATTGGAATTATTGCCCTTCTGCGAATATGAAAATAAATGCACTCAACTCAAGCAAGACTAGATGTGTAAGGGAAGCGGCAAGGACAGAGAGAAGATAAAACATGGCTAATCTCTGGGACTGGTACATTGTGAACATGAACAATGTTTACTTTTGGCACATGACCACTATGGGTTAACCAGGCTTGTTGTCTCTGTAGGGTACAGCGCTGAACATTATTTTGACGGACAGGTTAGTAACCAATGGTGCACTCACGTCTCTGAACTCCACCAAGCCCAGTTCTCCCAGTTCACTAACACAGTTGTAGGCCGAGCCAGACTGGAGGAAGAGCTGCACTAGGCACACTTCCTCACTGCGAAACATGGAGCCCATTTCGACCTACCGGAGGATAGACATGGGGAAAAGATTCATTCATTGCAAATTCATTCATTTTCCCTTCAGACTCCACTGTGAACCCACAAGGGAATAATCAAGTTTGAAGGGTTCGAGGGAGGAGTGTTTGGAATTAAAGTGGGTGAAGTTGATGATGTAACATGTCAGCGGGGAATGCCAGAAGTAGAGGGAACTTGAAGTGGCTTGGAAGAATAAGAAAAAGGGAAGTTTATTTGACAAAGATTCCAATGTTGTGCAAACATGATTAAATAGACTAAAACTGATCGGCAGTGGAACACCAGGTCATTGATCTTTTTAAGATGAGTTATAAAGGTTGAACGAAAACCATTCTTGCTTAATAATAATATATAATGATCAAATCACACAGGCAAACAATGCCACTAAGGCTAGTTGGAAGCACACTTTATCTACGAACGTATCGTTTATTTAAACAGCGTTTTCAAACTTTTTCAATGCTTATTTGTCTGTGGGACAGCTGTGGTTTCTTGCTTTCGTTTTTAGTCATTTTAAATCATATATACAACATTGTAGAAAGTCTCAGTCTGATTCTGAGTATCCTGCAGGTCTGTGAATGCGTGAAGCGGTCCAACACGGTATCTAGCACCGTGTCTAGGGTTTATTACCTTATTCAGCGCACATGACTACCACGGGTGACAGCTAACACACACTTTATCATTACAACAGACACTTTACACACATTATACACACACATTACAATCGACCCCGAGCACCGTGGCTGGCCGTCCACTGTTTACAAATAAAGCTCAGTGCAACTCATCTAAACACATCTACAACACATGCATGGAGAACCCGTTCGCTCCCTACCTTTTCCTTTCAGTTGGACCGACCCCGGATTCAGACAGACCAGGCCACTGGACTGAATGTGAGTGTGCGACTAGAGACAAAATTGTCCGGTTTACATTCAGTTCTGGCTGGATGTCAGTTAAGGCGGTGCGGCCGCTACTTCCCGTTTGAGGAAGTCACGTTACTCCGCTCTCACGTGACTATTGGGAAAATCACTGTGACTCATTGAGGGGTTATAGCATGTGAACCACTGCATCAAGGGTTGTTTGGTATTTGTTTTGCGGATGACTTATTCCGTTCAATCTTCTTCCTGTTGATACATGTAGCTCGGCGAATTGCACGTTTAATATGAAAGAGCTGAATGCCCATTTGCCTAGTCATACTAAAACACCATTCGTACCAGGTTAACAAACAGCCATAGTAGAGTGATGAGGATTTGCTTCGCTTATGAACTACCCTTCTAACACTGGTATCTGAACGACCTATTTTCGTAAAGCCATTTTTACTGTTCATGTTGGAACCAAAAGTTATATCATAAACATGGCTGAACTTTTGACAATTAAAGTGCTAGGTAAAAGGACACAATAGCATTACAAAAATCTTTTATTTTGGTGTAAAAGGACAGAAATGCAACCGATAAAACATGAAATATACAATAGGACAAAAGAAAAAAGTAATGGAGAGCATTCATTGCTTAACCACTGCAGAGATATTGGTGAGTTATAGTCATCATTTATCATGGAAACATGATAGGAAGGCAGGAAATCTAACAGACTTGTTCATACTTCACTGGGCATACATTACGGATATTGTGTTGGCTTACATGTCCTGGAGACTACATAACAAAGCAAAGAGTGCTGAAATACAATTCTCCACAGCATATCGTTAACAGAAGGGAGCTGCATTAAAAATAGCTCAGGGACACCATAAAAAGAAAGATTACTACAGTGAATTTATCATTGCTGGCAAATTTCAAAGACACATTACTCGGGCCTTCGGACTAAATGTAATAATACCAGAAAGATCATTTCAACAATAAACAGACAACCCACCCCCCCCCCCCCCTCCCCCAAAAAACAAACCATACCAACCACGTTGTGGTACCAAGCGCAAGGGCATTCGTCAAGAGGTCTTGGACCCCTCTGCCGGACAGTATCCGGTAGAGACGCCACCGTAGAATCATTCATCATCCTTTCACTAAACGTCATACGACTAAGCTATACCAGTGGCCAGCATCTCGTCTCAGGCTCTGAACTCGTGTTACGACCCCAGCAATCATTCCCGTGCCAAAGCCCTTTCACATCCATCCAGTAGGACCCCTCTACAAGCTGTAGAACTTCAAGCTTCTGTCCATTCCCGCGGAGGTCAGGAAGCGGGCGTTCTCCCCGAAGGCCACCCCGGTCACAAGGCCCGTGTGGTCTGAAAGTGGACCAAACATTAATCAGGGTTGGTTGAGAAAGATTTTTAGGTACGGACGGACAGACGGACGGACGGACGATGGTTGTTCTTGCGGAGACCCTTACCGGAGAAGTTGAGCACCTCGGACCACTGTTTGCAGATGTACACACGGATGTCTGTGCCTCCCACCGCTAGGTAGGTTCCACTCTGGTCGAACACCAGGGACTTCACCTGAAAAAACACACAGAGGGTTGTTCAAGTAGCCCACAGGATTTCTTATGGCTATATTCCTCACCGTGGTTTAAACAGACATTGGCGAGAAAAATGACTAAAAAAAATGACTAAAATAAACCAAAAACATGAGCTTTTGTTCCTCCTCCAAACGTAAGAAAACATTTGACATTCCTTCATGGAGTTCATACTGCAATCCTGACAAAGGATCCGTAGTGCCACACACACACACACACCTCATAGTTGTTGTCCAGAGCAATGGTCTTGAAATTCTTCAGCTTCCTCAGATCCCACAGCTTCACAGAGCTATCCTGAGCACCTACAGAGAGAAGACGCGGACATAGTTCAGAGCACGGGAATTACCTCCCTGCTGCACCTCAAGGGTTAGGGATACACATTTAACAGACAAAGACATGGAGTGATCTGTGGAACACAGTCTCACGCAGAGGTCCTGAATTCTAGGGCCCATGGTTCACCTGTGGCCAGGTAGTATCCGTTCTCTGAGAAGGCGATGGAGGTGACGGGGCCGGAGTGTCCGGGGAAGTTGGCCACGTTGGTGCGCTCCTTCAGATCCCAGATCTTGATCTGGGAGTCCGCCGTGCCGGTTCCAAAGATGAGACCATCGGGATGGAACTGAGCGCAGGTCAGGGCTGGAGGTGGGAGGGGAATAAGAGGGAACAGCTTGAGACGGACCCAGAGCTTCTGCGGTTCGAGTCGTCTGCCGCACGCTGGGAGTCCATCGCTTACCAATACCGGCACTCTCGTCCGTGACTTTGGTGAGGACTCGGCCTGTCTGGACGTCGGAGAAGGCCCAGTACTGCAGGAAGAAGACGAGCGTGAGTAAAACAGGGAGACTACAGCCTCACATGACGAGAGCCATCGCTAGACCAAGTTGGCAACGTGCCTGATCCTCCGAGGAGCTGAGCAGGTAGTCCCCGGTAGCGTGGAGGGACAGACCGGTCACGGCCGCCTCGTGGGCACGGACCACCTGGACGCAGTTGCCCCCGGTGACCGACCACACGCGGATGGTGCTGTCGGGAGATGCTGAGAACACCACATCCTGTAAGAGGGAGGGGGAAAACGAATAGACAAGTGATTAACCAAGAGCATAAGTAGTGGACTACACAAGAGTTTGACAGGGGCCAACCAAATAAGGGGGGTCCGGTGACGGCATTAAATACGTGTTCTCTCGCCCCTGGGGTGCGGGGTGTGGGGGTATTCACCTGGGACGGGTGGTAGATGACCGACGTGACCTTCTTGGTGTGACCCTTCAGCGTGGCCACGATCTGCTCCTCGCTCTTATCAAACACCACAACGTTCTTATCGGCGCCACCTGGGGGCCGACCACAAAACAAACCACAGGTTGGTCCATGTTGCACGAGACAAACCAATACTGGGCAGGGGGGTGTGGAAAGTGGGCCGACCCACTTACCGGTCAGCACTTTGTTGGTGTCAGAAGGACACAGATCCAGAGCAAGGATTCCAGGAACGCTGGCACTGTGCAGACCCTGAGAGAAGAGAGATCAATACATGACTAAAACCTATCTAAACACTACAGTTGATGCCGCCCACTAGGGCTGGGCGAGTAATCAGATTTTGATCGCGATTTCGGCGTCAAACGATCACAAACCTAATATAATTTTTTTTTAATTTAATGTTTTATAGAAAGTGAACAGCTGGATACATATCTGTTCAATATAAATTTTTTATTTGACAATTCTTTGCATTTTTTTTTAAAGGAGAAATTTCTAGGTAGAGACATGCTGAATCAATACATGTTTTCAAACTCAAAGATAATCGTTTGAATAACCATGATTTCAATATTGACAAAAACATTATTGATTATGATTTTCCCACGATGGAGCAGCCCTACCGCCCTCCGTGAGGGAGTTGGAGCTCTGAATGAGGCAGTACTCACAGCGTGGGAGGCCACTTGGCGGTATTTACTCAGATCCTCAGCCCGGACCAGCTCCTCTGGCACCGTCTTTCCTCTCTGGAAACAAGAGACGGGTAAATTTATAACCAGGGTATCTGCAGATTTCAGCAAGTCAAATTTAAGACTTTTTAATACCACCTTGAATGAAATTAAAGACTTAAAACACGCGATGGTGGGGGTTGGCAACAGACGCGAGCAAACTTCGGAAACGGACGTCTTCCAGCCAACTGTCCTTGAATTTGCACCTACCCGTTGTCGCACACTAGCTAGCAAGCACGCAGATAATCGTTTATATATGCAGCTAGCAACTTTGACTTTTCCTTCCTGAAAAGTCACTTGAGGAAAATAAAAAAATAAAAAGTCCTGCCCGACAAATTTAAGACCTTGAGTTACAGTATTTAAGACCAGCATATGACATTTGTAACGAATTTAAGACTTTTTAAGGCCTAAAATTTAGAAACATGAATTTAAGACTTTTTAAGGATGCGCGGACACCCTGATAACACCACTGTGTGCACAGAACGATTACTGACGTTAATATGTGTATTGTTGACATACCTTCTTTCTCTCGGTGGTGAGGACAGTGGCTTTGTCTTGGAGCTGATGGAAGCAAAGAGAAGGCAAGAAGGTTGTTAAGACATCGAAAATGCTGTTAAATGCATTCAACTAAAAAACATCAACAGTAGTGGAAGCACCACCATGGAAAAAGAAAATCCTGCAAAGAACCCTACAACTTCAATTACTATATTTGGTTGTTTGGTGGAACATCCACCTAATGAACCAATTTATCAACATTCATGCTCATCAATAGATTACACAGTATTTGAATGAAGACTTTTCATTCTAATTCTCTCATTTCAGACATTCACAACATTAATGTTGATGACGCTCACCTTCTGGATGATCTCGGGGGTCATTCCGACCTGTTCACTGATCTCCATAGGCTCTCCACCGGCCCCCTGTGGGACAGGAGTACAGTAAGACACAAAACACAACCACAAGCATACTGACTGGTTTGTCCATCACTGGGGAAGCAACTGGCCAGTAACTCACCACAGCAGCAGGCTGAGAGGCAGGAACAGCTTGCGGTGCGACCAATCCAGCTTGAGGTTTGAGCGTGGCCAGAGCTGTGAACAAACAAAACAAAGACATTCCACATGAAAAAAAACGTCCAATTAGGCAGACTGGAAAACTGTTCCTAGTACGAAACAACAGTCTTGTGAAGCAGTCTGTTTGAGACAAGTGACGACGGTGCTGAAGAACTCCCCGTACCCTCTCGAGCGGCGGTGACCTCTTTGGTGAGGCGAGCGATGACCCTGCAGGCGGCGTCGTGCTGGTACAGAGCATGGGACAGCTCCTGTCTGGTGGTCTGCAGCTGCTGCCTCAGGGTGAAACTGTGCAGCATCACAGCGTCCTGGGATGGAGCAACGGGTCGGGTATCACGGAGAAATGGGTTAGAACCAGGAAATGCAGGCCTCGATGGAAAATAGATAACGTCGAAACCAACACAGTACTTCCACTCACCCACTCATCCTGGAGGGACTTGAGAATGGCAGGGATACTTGTTGATGATGGCGCCTTCGGCCGGATAGGGTGCGATACTTTTGGTACAAAAAATGAGTTGACGTAAGTTGGGCAATTACCATCCTATGATCAGCCTTATAAACCGTTAAGAACGTGCACCGCCACCACTCAACGTGAGGCAGACGTGTCATCTCGGCGCCTTACCTTTGATATCTATGAGCTGTTCCTCCGAGAGGGGTTGTCCATTCATCGGGTCGGTCCCATTCTCTGCGATGTATTTCTCGATCAGCCTCCGCTCGAACACCTGGTTCGACACGGGGGAGACGCAGGGGTGCTCCGGGACCTCGTTTGAGACTGCGGAGCGGCAGCAGTGTTAATAATCTCTACGAGCAATAAACTCTACGAGCATCACTATAATGCGTGGCGGCTGACCTAGCCAAATTAGCATGTTAGCTTCCCCGAAGCTACAATGAATGAACATAATCAAAGCTTCCACTTACTTGCGCAAACCAAAGACATCTTCCAAATGTAAATGTGTAGCCCGTTCCTAGAAATATATGCTTTGTGTGTATATGGGTGTTTATTCTAACTATTAACTACTTTGTTGTGCAGAAGTTAGAAATAGCACGCTGTCTTTTCATTGCCGCTACAAAACCCACTGCATGCTGGGATAACTATGGTGGTCGAGTGTTCTTCGGGTGCGACGTGTAGCGCATGAGGTTGCTCTAACGCCACCTAGCGTCGACGGACAAAAGTTTATGAAAGACTGCATCCGTAGTACCAGCAGTGGGCAGAATCAAGAATGCACACGGTCAAAACATTAGCATATTCATTATTAATGTTTTATTTAAGGGGTCTGACTTGCTTGAGCATTGTGATGAAGCGTTTAAGAGTAATGGTATTTCATAACAGAATGTTAAACAACAAGGATTGTGTTAAGTTATGCAGACAGTCCATTAATACATGTTTGACATACCGGTATGCAAATATTGCACAAACAAAACTTTTTTGAAAGGTAAAAATAAATAAATAAATACAAACGGTTTCATATTAGCTACATCTTTACAAAGGTTTTTTTGTGGACATTTTCTGGGGTGTTTATTTGTACAAGTTTTGTTTTCAGTCATCTATACTAGCACAAGTACAAAAGTAATACAATTGTGTCAGCACACACACACACACACAACACAGACAACACAGCAGCAAAGCTCCAACCATTCATGTTGGAGGCCGAGGGCAGTGAGGTAGACTGGAGGAGGTTTGCTTATATAGCGGATTAAATCAAAAAGAAAAGTGTGTACCATTAATCAATAGTCCCTTTATGGTTAACAACCTGAGCAGCCGAAAGTCAGACCAATTAAAACAAAATTAATCAGAAAAAGGAAATGTTTAAAGTTTGAAGGATTTCAAAAGGCACAATTAGCCGTCGACCGTAACAGCACGTGGAACTCGGAGCATTCTAGAAGAGCGAATAGGTGCATGATGCTCCTCGCGAATGGCCTTCTTCCCTGATACTCTCCTAGAGGAAGTTCAGCTTGTCTGAGGTGTAAACGGTGGAGTCTGCGGTATTGTCCCGGTCCAGTGGGAGTGCAGAGAAGTCCGCCTTCCCTTTGACCCCCTTGTCCCTCTTGCTCTGGAACTGAACGCAGTCTTCAGAGGAGTGAAGGCAGTCCGACGCCCAAAGCACCGAGAAGGAGTTATTTCGCTCTGAAGCAAAGGAGTCCTGCAAGGACAGAATAATATTGTTGGTTTTATTTATAATTAGGCAGTTGGCCCCATTCAACATGAGTGGAATGGGGTGACATGCTATGGATTTGCAGATAGGTCGGTAAAGTCAATCAATCATAACATGGAAGTGTTATGTATGCACAAGTGAAGAGCCGGCAGGTTACAGATTAGTATGCTAAAATAAACACACAAAACAATGGAGTTGTGTTCTTACCCCGATGCTGGTTGGAGCAGCGTGAGAAGCCGTGTGTCCCGGGAAGCCGGTGCCCCCCTGGTTATCTCCTCTGCCGTTGCTTGGATACAACGGGGTCGCTACGGCCACTGCCAGAGGAGTACGATCCTGGAACCGGGCACACACCAACCATGCATGATTCTTCTAATAAAGTTGCCCATTGAGATACAGGAGTCTTAATATCCAACACGTCATTATATTGTTAATTGACTGATTGATTGCAATTTCGTGGTTACACATTTAAAATTACCATTAACTAATTTAGTTTAATTGTGATCAACACTGCTTCAAAAAGTACCATTTATCTCATAAAAGGTCTGCATTCACTTGATACTGTACAAGCAGATACAAAAACCTTCCTGCAACAATCATTTTGCGAACAATATTGCAAAACTGTTAAACAATATTAAAATACCACAATTAGTGGTACTGTATATTTTGGTTAGGCTATTCTTGACCTAAATATTATCCACATTTCTTCAATCAGAATCACAGCAGTACTGGTGAGACCGGCTATCACCCCAGGGGCCGGCCTACAGACAGTGCTTTAGCGCTCTGGGTACCGTATGAGCAGGGCTGGCTTGGGGGCTCCACTTCCTTGGGGTCCCAGCCTGCTGCGGCTGGGTGTACGACCCCAAGGGCTGATGGACGTCTGGGCTGTAATCCTGCAGGCAACCGCCAATAGAGAGACCATCAGAGACTGCCCTGTGCAGGCAAACAGGCGATAAACAACCAGCCTTAGACGCAGACTGAAGACGGGGCCTTTACCTGAACATTGATCCGTGGGGGGTTGGAGGGAGAGCTGTTTTTACCGATCAGGCAGTTAATGACCTTCGACAGCCAACAGTTGGGGTAATGCTTGATTGACAGGAAAGAGATGGCCGAGCAGAAAGGATCATCCAGTGGGGATGACGAAGGACTTCATTATCGCACGCAGCTTCGTCATTTTGTCTGGTGGTGAAAGACAGATCCGAGGGATGAGCGATGCGAACCAAGCATGCACGGACGCCACCAGACAAACCGTTCTTCAGCACCATCGTCCCTTGTCTCGACCAGACTGCTTCACAATACTTTTTTGGTACTAGGAGCACAGTTTTCCACTCTGCCTACTTGGACATGTTTTTTTTCATGTGTAATGCGTTTGTTTGCTTTTGTTCACAGCTCTGGCCAAACTCAAACCTCAACCTAGCTTGGTCGCACCGCAAGCTGCTCCCGCCTCTCAGCCTGCTGCTGTGGTGAGCCGCTGGCCAATTGTTTCCTCAGTGTCTGGGGTGGGTACTCACCGATCACATACAAACTGGTGGAGGACACCAGGTTGCCGTCCCGATCTCTGATGTCATACACCCCGGTGTGCTTGGGGCTCAGCCCCGTGATGACCACCTCGTCGTCCGACCCGTACACCGACACGCGGTTCTGGAAGTCGGCGTCGATGCCCACCACCAGGCCGTGGCGCACCAGCTGCACCGGGTCCTTGCGGGGCCGGGGGTCATCCGTGGACCGGATGGGGGTAAAGGTAAGCGTGGCGTTATGCGCTGGGACAAACAGGGGAAGGGTAACAAACTCTTTGGTGAAGCGGGTGACGTTGGAGGTGTGGCCTGTGCGTTGACGTGCGTCAAGAATCAGGGAGGAAGGAAGAAAAAAATGGATAAGGTAGTGACATGGGCGGGGGGGGTAGAGAAGGGATTAGAAATGCGATGGGGTGTGAGGAGAAAAAAAACAGGAAGGAATAAAATGACAAGCATGAGCCGTGTTTTAAAGAGAAAGATGCACCCGTTAAAAGATTGAAGGTGTTTTTGTGGGTCATAAGCTTTGCTGACCTTGGACGATGAGTCGGCTGTGGGACATCAGACTTCCGGCCTTACTTCTCATGGTGTACAGGCCCTGGTCTGCAGGGGTCACCCTCCGAACCAGCCACCTCCTGTGGTACTGCATGTTGCCCCGACCTCTTGGGCTCTTCTGGGTCCGTCCGGTTCCACAACAGCACCGGTGGGCTCGGAGGGAGCCCCATTGGGAGGAACTCGAGCAGGGAGCCAGTGTCCGGTTCTGTGCTGAAGTTTCCCCGTTAGTTCACTCGGTAGAGGACGTAGAAATTCTAGAGGAAGGGTAAGGCAGAGAAAAGGCTTGGTTTGGCAAGGCAGGCATTGTATATAGGCTGGCGCGATTGATCGATGTTGATCGCGATTCCGTTTTGGTCTTGCAAACGAAAAAATTACCAATCCAGTTTTTCTTTTCTATTTTTCTTTTCTTTATGTTTTATAGAAAGGGCCAGAACAGCAACCGAGTGATACATAGATCTGTATTATTTTAGATGGGAACTTCTTTGTTGTGTAATTTTATTTAAGGTTAATTTTATGTTCTGTTAA